>VSDK01000981.1:459002-460120 GCA_009767595.1 Symbiodinium kawagutii | reverse complement strand
CGATGACGACGATGATGATGATGATGATGATGATGATGATGATGATGATGGTGATGATGATGATGATGATGATGATGATGATTCGATGATTTGATGATTCGATGATCTGATGATTCGATGATTCGATGATTGGATGATGGTGCTTTGATGATGATGATGGTGATGATGATGATGATGACGACGACGATGATGATGGATGATGATGATGATGATGATGATGATTCGATGATTCGATGATTCGATTATTCGATGATTCGATGATTCGATGATGCTAAAACCTGATGGGTGATGATGGGCAATCATAGATATAATAGACGAGGCGATCATGATCGATGATGATGAACTCTGATAGGCGATGAATCATAGTGAATGACAATGAAACCACCAATGATGAACGGTCATGATAATGTCATCATGATGACAGACAATCATGGATGATGCACCATTATGATCCTGGATGATGATGTGTTTTTGATTATTATGGCAATGGGTGATGACGGGTGACGGGAGATGGTCCTGGATCATGAGAACATAGGGAGTGGTAGTGAAAGAAATGATGATTGGTATTGATTGGCAATCATGGATGAAAGTGGATCATAGATAATGGGCACTGGTTATGGATTGCAATCGGCAATGGTGATGACGATCATAGAGAATTAATGATGGATGGTGATGGATGGTGACCGTGGTTTTCGGAGCTCGTACCCTGGTAAAGTAAGAAGGAACTCAATTGCCTAACTGCTGCCTACCATCAGCTTGTCGAGGCTAAACATCTTGCAAAACCTAGTAAGCAAATACAAGCAGTGATACTGTATGTGGATCCCACAATACCGCAAGTGTGTGGATGTGTGTGTGTGTGTGTTTGCGTGTGCGAGCGTGTGTCTGTGTCTTCGTGTGAATGCTGTTGACCTGATGACAAGTGTTGACAAGCGCTGTCATGCCGCCAAACATCCGAGCAGCGCAAACCAATCCACAGCGGGGAAAAAGTTCCTGTCATAAGCATCTGGCAAGTAACAGGCAAGCCTCTGTTTCCAGCGGGTCTAGTAACCACTCCTGGTACACCTTTGCCTTCAGGCATCTTGTCTTTCATCACCTTGCAAACGACAAGAGCAACAAGA
>VSDK01000981.1:429002-454002 GCA_009767595.1 Symbiodinium kawagutii | reverse complement strand
AAAACAAAACTGCACTATGTCATCATGATTGATGCAAAATGCCGTCAGTACTTTATCTCACTTTACTAGAAACTTTCCCCGCACTTTACCCCACAATCTATGATTGCATGAGCTGACAACCTACCAAGCCAAGTCTCCCCTTTCAGTCTTCAGGCTGGGAACTTCCCCACTTGGATTGACAAGTTTAACGTAGTCATCCCGAAGCATCCTCACAAACTGCTGCTCAGTGCTCTTCGCTCAGCCCTGCTCTCAAGGGCCCAACATAGTCTACCTCTACATAGTTAACTGGTTAGATTCGGTTAGCGGTTAGATCAAGTCTATATCTGGTAGTTTGTATGAGACATTCGGGCTGCAGAAATTACGGTAACGAACTGCTTCAACTTGGTTGTTCTGCCGGCATCACGGAATTCTAAGACTTTCAAGACTGGCACAAAAATCTTAGAAAATCGTGCGACCATATGCCTCACAATAACTTTCAAAAAATACATCAAGAAATGCCAAGCAGCTTGAGGTCTTCCGCGGTCTTTTCCTCAAAGCACTTTGCTCCCTGCACCGCTTTCACACCCAGCCGTTCAGCAAACTCTACTTGTCGTCCATAGGGGACATACTGCACCTTCGTGTCCACTGGGGGCCGTAGCGCGCGAGCAAACATGGCCCGATGAGAAAAAGGACAAGAGTCGTTGGTGTAGTGAGTCGCCATGGCCCCGTGACACCGTGTGCACACAGCACACACGTCTCTCTGCAGCGGGGCAAGGCTGGAAATGGGCAACGGAGATGTTTTTACTTTTTTCCGATGTATGAAATAGCCTCAAACAGCAAAACGCATGGTCGCGACTTTGGTTCAAGAATCTGTGCTTCTACATGGTGTCCGCACATTGCCAGTGCCGATACGACCCCAATACCCAAAAGTAAGGGTGCGTAAGGACCATGCCTTTCGGCTCAGAATGTATTCCATTTTCAAAATGACTTGCGCAAACATCCTCAAACATGCTGCAACACCATGCTTAGTCATCGGGGAGTGGATACATTGCACATGATTGTACCATACCGTGGACGTCGAAAAATCCGTGGAAACAAACATAATTTGAAAAGAGTTACAGTATTTTCAAATATCGTGGAAAAACAAATTCATCTCTCATCCGTGCAGGATTTCTATACCTTAAATTGTCCAAATAAAATCAAATAAAGAAGCTGTTGCATGTTTGGCCTCACCATGGGCTCTCTCTCTCTCTCTCTTTCTCTCGCTCTCCTGCAATTATAATGGACAAAATGGCTTTGGATCAAAATCAAGTTTTAATGACAAATCTAAAAAGAATATGTGCTGCGGTGCTACAACCTGCCTATTGAAATCCTTGTTGGACCTGCACACTTGGCCCATGCTTTCCCTGCCCAAAGGGACTCTCCTCGCCTGAATTTCACAATCGTATTCCCGGCTGATCTTGTTGAATGCCAGTGGAACCAGGGGCTTCACAGACCTTGCACAGAGGTCTCCCTCAGAGAAATGCACTTCAAATTGGAGCATTTCAATTGGGACCAAACAGGACTCTGCTTTGGTGTATTTTTTATATTTTTTAATGTTTACTTCCTTGCTCATGTCGGTGAGCGGATGTGTTGGCAGAGCCCGATGTCACTCATCTTCCCAGATCTGTGACTCTTCCCAGCCTGTCTGAGCCATCCGTATGAATGGTTGCACAGGCAGCAGCTCCTAGGCTACAAAATGCTACAAGCACCTTCCGATTCCTCGGCCTGCGGAAATGACAAAAAGAGAATCTGACCTTGTTGGCAGTGCTGGTTGTGTGACAAAGCTACTCGAGTTGGAAAAACTGACGCTGGCCTTTCTGATTACGCCAGGGTGCCATGATGGCCACTGCGAACCAGAATGCTGCCTTCTGCCGTTTGGTTGGAAGAAGTGCTACCTGCACGGCAAAAAATGAGTATGCGCGGCTTTCTTTACAACTATGCAATGCTATGCAATGCTCTTTTTTTGATTTGATTTTTTTCATTCTTGCGTTCCGTCCTTGCCTGTGTCTTCATGTTCATGCCTTCTTTCCTTGTGCATTGACTCCTTTGTCACCACTGCTCCCTTCCTCCTCATTCTCCTCTTCTTGCGCCTTCCTTCATTCTCCTTTCTTCGATTTTCATCACATTTCTTTCCATCTGTACATCCCTATCATATATGCTCTTTGTGCTTGTCTCTCTCCCTGTCACTCTCTCCTTCCCTTTCTCTTGCCCTTTCATATTCTTTCTTGCACTCTCTCCCTCTGTCTCTGTCTCTGTCTCTGTCTCTGTCTCTCTCTCTCTCTCTCTCTCTCTCTGGTGCGCATGCATCTGGACTTATTAGCGAACGAGCGGCTCAAAGTCCACGATGCAAAGCCCGACGTCCGTTCCCTCTCTGGAACCGGGTTTGCCTCTGGTCACTCATGGTCACTCCAATACATCAATCTCAGCCCCATGTTTGATGCATGCGATGCTTGTGATTGAACGTTGGCAACAACATGCAACAACATATCAAAAAGCACATGTCCAATACCGACGAATGAAAGATTTCATCGTATTCGTGACCGGGGAAAGGCTCAAAGGGATTCAAAGGGTGTTGAGCCAAAGATTCTTCATAATTCCCCATAAGATCCCATACTTCCATATAATTCCCCATTAAGAACCTATTGAGATCCTAGAATTCCCCATCAAGCTCCCATAAATCCCCCTAAGTGTATACCTTCCGGAGAAATCGCTTGGGCTCTGAACCGGTGACTCCAAGCGCCTCGAGGAAGGGAACTTCCAAAAGGCGGTCCAGCAGTTGCTCGGCGGCTTTTTCCCACTGAGGCGCATCCTGCACTCCGAAGCCCCACATGTGGAGAAGATTCAAGCAAAGATTCAACAGTTGAATTCAACATGATTCAACAACATTCAACATGTATGCTTGAAGCCTTGCCAGGGGGAGATCTGCCATTTGGATTCCCACGGCCGTTCGGCCTGTATTTGATTTGTACCAACTTCCTGTTTAGGTGAGGTGTTTCTGATAGCAGCAATCTTTGGTCTTGAGTCTTCCTGCAAGTGTAGCGTCGCAGTCCTGCAACTCCCAGTCTGTTTCAATGTCAAGCAAGCGAAAAAGATGGTGAGTGGATGCCAAATCGACACCGGAGATGTTGAGCTCCTGCAGTCAGCCGCTCATCTGATTGGATTTCTTATTTCTGGGGCAGTGACTTGTACAACGATGATTCTAGTTGACAAGTTGACAAAAGAATTTGTATACTGGCACGATGTGACAAGACTCTCAGGTCCAGGGTCTCCTGCACAAGTTGCCGATATTCTTCTGGCCGTGCCACTGCCCAAGGTGGAGACCCTTCTCTGGCAGCCTGAAGACAGCACCCTACACAGTCTACACACAAACCGGCATCCCATCTCCCCAAAAAGCCCCTCAGAACTGCCTGCAGTTCAAAATCTTTTACAGAGCCAAGCTTTGCAGCAAAACAGCTGGCACCTTCACCAGCAAGTGGCCCAAATCTTGAAGGATTTCTTGAAAAAAACCTCATGTCATGCAATAAAGATGAACCAAAGGGCTTGCAAAGGAAAAGATGTGAGGTGCCAGTCCGTGTCACTGTCTGAAGGTGTCAACAAAGCAGCTTGTGCAACAAGCTACACAGGCACAAAGCACAAACAGGCAGATCATGGCAGATCCAAAATTCCACTTGTTTTTGAAAAACATGGAAACACAGGCCGAAAAGTATCATGAAAACATCCACCATTTATTCCATGATCATGATCATTCTCTCCAGATGATGCTGGATGACGCAGGCCTTCAATCACCTTTGCTGTGGCCACAAAATCTCCGCCGAACGCATCACGGTGATCTTGGTAGCATCTGTACACGAGGACCTTCACAAGACACAGAAACGCAGCAATAGTGGTCACAAAGCTGCAGAACAATCCCGTCGACATTCATGCAGACCCTTGCACATGTAAGTGCAAATGTTGGCAGAAACAAAATCATTCATAATGACATGAGCGTACTCTGCAGGGTGTGGGTTACATGTCTTCATCTTGTCTGCACATCACTTTGCAGGGCTGCGGGCTGCGAGCAAACGACTCATGTCACGTTCTGTGTGTTGCCAGCTTTTGGGCACTTCATGCGTCACATTCAAAAATTGCTGACAATATCTTACCATATGCAAGTTGCAACCAATGAAGAAAAAATGAAAGCAATGTTCCTCAAACCCCAAGACGTTCACACAAGTGTCACACATGTCCATCAACGCCCATGCACACACGACTGGCCTTGGCACGAGGTGACAGGCATTCGCCCCCTGGAAAAGTGACTTGTAGAATAGAACTCAGCAACGTTGGCAGCAGCTGTACTGCTGGGTTGCCGGGAGGCAACAGCGAAAAGCAGTTCATCAGTGCCTGGCGATCCACACAACTCCAAAGAAGATCAAAGAAGTCTGAATTGTCCCGGTAGAAGCACGATGATCAGGTTCCTCCCAGCTAGAGTCTTCAAGTCGATCTCCCTAAGCATTTTACATCTCCAAAACTCATTCCCGTCACCCGACCACACCTCAACGTCCCCAGAGCCGATCTCAGTCAGGTCGCCCAAAGCCGATTTGCAGGTTTTCTCCCTAGCACGGAGCAATATGCCCAGCATGAAAATGTGTCAGGAGGGTACTGAAGCACTGTATTTGCCCAAAAGTTGCACCACGGTTCCGTACCACTATCAAGAGCAATCGCAACCACCACCACAAACCATTTATAACCGGTCGATGAGTGAATGAACACTACATGTTCTCCCTGCGTTGCTGCTGTCTCCTGCTATAACGAGTGTTTTGCGCGACCATGGTCTGAATTGTTGCACTAACATTTTCGGCCACAAGCTTTTGGTCCGCAACTGAGAAATGTGGCACAGCCGGGTCCGACATGTTCCGAGTGGGTCGAGCTCCTTCCCAAGCCGAGACGCAACAGCTGCTCCAGCTTTGTGATCAGCTGATCTCCTGCATCATCCTGCATGGCCCTGGCCAAACCGCTGGCCACTTGCGCCAAATGTGTCAGCCTGAGGAGAGCTGAGGTCGGTGAGGTCAGTGAGGTCAGTGCCTACAACTTTTGCAGGCAATAGATCCATGAGCCACATGTGACAATCTAATAGAAGCATTCCCGATTGTTAACAAGATTTGCGGTTGGCATTGACTCCATGCTTTGATTCTAGCAAATTGATCGTCAAACCTCAGTGTCCCGGTTTCAAGCCAGCCGCGCAGCCTCATGTTTGGAGTTCGCATCGCCAAATCACCTTTCTGCGACAGTGCCAAGGACCAAATCTGCGTGAAACCTTTGATATGATGGTGAAGACCCTGCTTCTCCTTGTGGACCTACCTGTCTGTACAATTCTTGGGGCGAAGTAATTGCTGAAGGTGTTGTATTCCTTTGAGGAAAGCTTGAATAAAGTTGATGCGCCTTCCAATCACAAAGCTACAAAACATCCCAAATGCAAGCTTTCTCTCGTCCCCAAAGAATCCACCCGTACCCTATCACCAAAAACGATACAATTGTGTAAACCTAAAAATTATTTGACATTATTTGACTATATGCAAACAGATTCAGGACCCCGTGTGTTGTTTTGCTTGTTTGATTGCATTCGTTCATTGTGGAAATCAAAAAACAAGTATAGCCAGTATAGCGAATGAACCGTTACACACTGGTTGGCACCAAGGGCAGGATCGGCGGTTTTACTATTAGGGTCTCTGAAGATATCATGTTTCAAATCAAGCGCTTTGTTTGTTGAAAGGTGGAGCCTTGATTTGCTGCAAGTTCTGGTAATGTTTCAAGTGATAATTGGCTAATTATATGTAGAAGGATTTGTGAACAAAAAATCCGAGACATCATTTTCCAAGATCTTTACTGTAGAGACTCTTGTTCAATGATGTTGTGGCTCATTCTCACCCGCAGGCGCCTCTCAGGTCACTGTTGGCGGATTTTGGGGGACCGGACTAGTCGATTAATCGGTTAGTCATAGGGGGAAGGGGTGATTCCCCTGCTAGGGCACACGGGGCTACCGACTCTGCGGCCTGGACATGGCAAAGGGATGCATGGCCAAGGGATGTTTGCCCAAACGGAGAAGGGAGAACTATCAAAGTTTGTTCAAAGACAGCACTCCTACAGTGCAGAACATCGAAAGCAAAACACTGGTGGAACAAGGCATGTGCACGAGTGATCAAGTAGTTCATGGGTGTTAGGTCAGAATGGCCGCATTCTGTGCGAATTGTTCTGACACCCCGGCGCACATGTCTGGCCTATTTCAGGTAGCATCTCACCTCCCAATCGCACAGATGGAAACATCCAAGCAAGCTTTCCAACCTGAGAGCACAAACCATCAGTTTCTAATCCAAAGATACCAATCTCGTATATCCATCAAATCTAATTATGCAATCAAATACATGAATTCGTTAAAGTTGATTCATGAATGACATGACTTTGCTTCTGTATGTTGGCTGTCTACATGCATCAATATACTATACACTCATTGCGTATGCCTTCAGTTTGAGAAGAGCCAATTGCTATTGAATAGCTCATCCTTTACAGCGCTGCTAGCAATAAAGAAACCAAACCACTGTGGCATGCCTTCCTCCATTTCTGCATATGCCAGCCTCTTGCGGTTCCAACGGCTCGTCATCTAGAAAGGTTTGCCGCATTGCTTCCCGGAGTGGTGGCAAAAGCTGCTTAAAAATGTCCTGTTAAGCACTGGGTGCACTGGAAGGCCACCTGACTGTTGGAATGAGACTTCCTACATGCCCACTTCCTATGCATGAGGGGCAAGCGACCTGTAATGCACCAACAGCAACAACAACCAGAAAATCGTATGCTCCTTGATGGGCTGTCACCCCCCAAATTATGTTGGGGACCACTCCGCAAGCAGTCCCCTTCGCCTCATAATGTTGAACAACCAGTAGTAAAACGCTTGCAATAGCTGCAATTATTTTCCAGATCTTGATTTTTCAGCCCTTACTAAATTTAAATTAGCCCTTATTGATTTTAAATTACAGAATGCCAACTTGCTCCAGAGCAGCTGCAATAATAGTGCCACATTCACAATAGCTGCAAATAATCCAGAGAATTCCAAGGTCATCAGATGTCCCCCTTACTTACTTATGACAGGGCTAATCTAAATTTAGTATTGATCCAGAAAACCAGCTCACAACCAGTATTTGAGGTTTCTCATTGTGATTCAATTCTTGTCAATAAGCAAAGCAAACCTTTGCAAATTCAAAAAAAAACCTTGTGCAAAACAGCTGTTTTCTTTTTGAAGTCCTTGTAAAGAATTGCAAAAACAGGTTCGCAAAGGGTACCCCCTTGCAAGCTCCTGCAATTGCAATTATAAATTGAAATTAGCAACTGCAATTAAACACAACCTCCCTGGCTCACTTCGATTTTTTTCTTCCGTATTGTTTTTGAATTGTGTTTAAATGCCTTCTAATATGATTGGATGTTTTTTAAAAGCCTAAGCAAAGCAAAGAAAGGAAACAAAGGAAAAGAAAAGAAACAAAAAGAAAAGAACAGAAAAGACAAAACACAAAAGAAAAGGCGAGAAAAGAAAATAAAAGAAAAGAACAGAACAGAAAGAAAAAAGAAGAAAAGGAAAGAAAGGAAAGAAAGGAAAGAAAGAAACCTTCGGGGAGAGTCCAGATTTCGGATATGATATACAATTGCAAAGCAGACCCTCCTCCCCCGTTTCAAAAAAAGTCTAGGGGGGGTTTACTATTGGTCAAACAACATTGGATGTCATAGGGAAAAAGAAAATCAAAATCATTGACCGCTGAATTTACTTCTACTACAGGACAGGAATGAAATGCATTGACTACTTGTCTTCTCAAAGAGAAATGGCCGGGACCGACACAGGAAGGCAACAAAAAGAGATCACGTCATCTGACTGACTGTGGATGACTATTCATTGGGGAGAACTGCTTCCCTGAGACAATTTAGATTGATAAGGGCTTTATTTATCCGGGTTCGTCATGAACTATATTGAGATTGCAATTGACTACACTAATTTATATCCATTAAAAAATGTCTTGCCAAAATGCGAATTCGCTTAAATAAGCAAACAACAAACAGGGTCCTTCTGCTTGAAGAGGGCAAGCGCATATGCAGCGAGGAGAATTTGTGAGGCCGATAAACCTTCTTCACCAGGGCGTTGAGGACGAGCTGCCGTTGTCCACAGCACATGCTCGATCAGCCTAACAGCAGTTATGACAAGTGCCAGGGAAACACCCAAGACATTCCCCACACATTTGCAACATATTCTCCACAGTGATTCTAAATCGATTGCCCGTGTTCAACACATGTAAAAGTTAATCACCATATGACCAAATGGCACTAAATGCTACCAGCGCAGCAAATGCAAACCCTTAGGCGCAAGAAGCATCAGCAAACGAGAGGATCTATCAAACAAAAGTCGCGAGTGCTCGATTCGTTCTCTCTCTCCATCGCTCGAGTCATTGTCATCTTTGTCTTTCCCGCTGCGTGGTTTTGGCAAGCCGAAAGACCGAGAAGCGGCTGTCCTCCGGTTTCATTCAAGGGTTATAAGGTATGACTTTTCCTTTCTTTATCTTTTTAGCGTGTGTTTGACGCATCTGCTCCTTTCTCGAGATCTTCCTCAAGAAATGTTGCAATATGTTGGGTTGACGCGGGGCTGCCCAGATTTCATTGCTTGCTGTCGGAGCACATTTAAATGCCACGGTGATGATGCGGGCTTGGTGGAGCGGGGCCGGATAGGGTACGATTTGCACCACTTTCATTTGTGCACACACTTGATTCTACGATTCAGCCTCTCAGCCCAACCGCCCGGCAACAGTGTTTATGATGGCACGCATCAAATACATACAAAGCAAGTCATAGTTGGCATATGGCAGCATGCAGTGGGCACATGTCATTGGAAAATGGACAAACATTTCGCATCTGCAGCCATACAATTCTGTTTGGAATCCTACTTCCAGGCCTCTTGTATGGATAGCGGCCAAGGTGTATGCGATGGCCAGCACGACTGTAAAGGGATAGGATATACAAGCCCTCTACCGGTGCCTTGAGCGCTGCGACTGTCGAAAAGCAAAATTTGAGATGTCAAGTATGAATAAATATGAATGAATAAGATTGAATAAGTATGAATGATTCAATGAATGATGATGAAATGTGGGTACAGTATCAACTGATCTTGAGCTCAGGATCTCAAGATGCACAGGCGCATTTCCTACGTTCCCGCCAAGCGTCCCAAGGATCTGGGCAAGGAATCCGGTGTCCCCATCGCTTGGCAAAAAAATTCACCTGTGCAAAGGAACGAGGGAACTCTTTGAGTTGCCACGAAAGCACAAAGAAAACATAAGAAAACACATCAAACAAAGAAAGATAAAGAAAGCAAACCAATCAGATCAATCAGTCATGAACATACATTGGTGTGGGTCACAGCCCGGGCTGCTCTGCTCCTTCCTTTTTGTGCAGCGCCTTCCCACATTTCAAAGTGCCAACGCCACTGCTTTGCAAGGGCAAAGGTTTCCGAGGGAATCAGCAATTCTGCAATCTCATGCAATCTTGCACAAGCGCTGTGCATCGTCTAGAATGGATCTAACAAAAGGAATTGAAAGCAGTGTTCTGAATGTTATGGCAAGCTCCTTGAACTTGCGATCGAATTGACCGAATTGTCACTGACTGTCACTTGTTTGTGCCATCACTCAATTGCAAAGAATACCAACTTGCTGGCATCCAGCATCTTCTCCTTGAAGGATTGGAAGTCCGCCCATGAGTTGAGCAGGTCAACCACTTTTTTAGCATCTCCACGATCAGCAGCGCCGGACTGGATGAAGTCGTTCAATTCAGGCAGAAAGGAATCCATGCTGAAACCAGGAATCACTTGACTCATCCTGCCCTCGATCCACATCTCAATCAACTGCATGTACTCATTGTGAATGGTCGTGTAAATCAGCTTGTTTTCCTGAGTTCCCAACAGTCTGGTTGCAACTTGAGACATGCAGTTTGTTCAATGCGTTGCAAAAAACCGATGCAATATGACCTGAACATGACTGACTGACTCTCTCTCTCTCTCTTTCTCTTTGGTTGGGCTTGGCTGTCCGCCGCCTAGCAGAGGTACCACAAAGTGCCACACACGGCGTGATGCCGAGGCCAACAAAACCAAAGGAATAACTAAGGAGAAAATTCCCTTTTAGCTTGCATCATACAAGATGATGCCACTGGTGGTTGGCTGTCCAAACCATTGTCATCATCTGGCAGCCCGCTCTACAACAAGCAATCCATATATGTCTAGCATGAAGCCCGACAGTTTCAAATCTGCACAAATCGAGTCCAGTGGCTTCTTGTTCCTCGAACTCCCGGCAGTGCTTCCTCTCGAATGTTCTTAGAGTTTGGATAAACTCAGGATCATCAATGCACTGCATCATCACCTCAAAAATGTCCAAGCAACACTTGTCAACACTGAATTCTGCATGAAAAAAATCAAATAAACTTGGCGAATTGAAATGGATTGAATGGAGGTTGGGGTGCAGCGCGCTTGCGATTGTATTCTAAGTTCACCCCACAACCATCTTAGATTAACAGTCAAAGTGAGATGCGCTCGGAAGCGCCTAACATTGTATCACGCGTACCTGCGTAGGGCACAATTTTGGGTCATGTTGCAGCATGCCAACATTTCAAAAATATTAAAACTGTTATCTATTTTGGGCAGCTTTGTGAGGGCTTTGTGTGGCCATGTGTTCAGGTTTCCACTAGCATACCCTGACCTGGATACTAGGCAAACAGGAGCTGCACTGTTTAAACTACTTGACAGGCTAAGTGATTGTCATTGAAACAATTCATTTCCATGGTTTTCCGAGAACATGATGGCCATGTCTTGTTGCCCGTGCCCATGAGGCCTATGGAGACACTTCCATCCATTTCAATTCTTGAGAAAGTCAGTCAGTGCTTGCAAGGTTATGCTAGTACAGCATAACTACAAAAAGAAACCCAGTTCTGAGGGGTCACAAGGAAAGCCGAGTATGATGCTACTTCGGACTGTCCACAATCGAGCAAGAGGAAAACATGAGCTCATGCCAGAACACATAGGCTTGCTCATGTTATCTTCATTCATTTTCACTGATCTTGTCCCAACATGTCCCAAGTACAGGCCTGAAAGCAGTAGTTGATATCATATGCCATGTCAGCAGTTGATGTCAGGACTGCGCGGGAAAACGGCCGTGCCAAATGCACTTGAACCGAAAAATTCTGCCTGGAGTAAACCACTGGAACCACATCAACCTGGTGACTTCATTGCGTTTAGTTGCTGCTTTCAAACCAGCCGATGAAAGCCATCCAGCGTGTTTCATGTGGTGGATCTCAATGATCTGATGAAGCACCACGGGGTCTTTGGTTGAAGCCTGAACACTATATACACACACCTTTCTTTCGCCCCCAAGCCATGAGCCGCTCATCAGCCTTTCTTCATGCGCATCTATCCATGTTGCATATTTGACCGTTGTCCTTTATCAAATGCCGAGCGAAGAATACTTTGGCTGGGAGTTCCAGGGTGAGGGGTCACTCAAGCATCAGGGTAGGGGTTCCTGACCATCCAACAGAGTAATTTCACCTTCTCAACGGGTCCTGCAAAGCGGGTCCTGCAAAGTCTCACAAGAGTGTCTCACCTTGGGCTCTCTCCCAAGAGGAAGGTATTTGCCAGCAAGGGTGCCAATAAGTCTAAAACAATGCTTTCATATGTTTTTCAAGGGTCCCCCACAATAGTAATGATCCGATAAGAGCGTCTCTTCATAAGAATGTCTCACAGGATCTCTTGCAGAAGTGTCTCACAAGTGCTGTTTGTCCGTGTCTTCCAAAAGTGCCACCCTAAGTCCCAGGAATGTCAATCACAAGTGTTCCTGAGCCGTGTCCTCAAAGAGCATCTATGTGTCTTCCCAGAGTGCTCAGAACCTTCTTTTACATACTCTCAAAAAGGTGTTCTTAAGTCTGAGAGAGTCTTACAATAGGAGTGGTACGGAAATTCTCAGCAAGGTTGGCATAACCCCACATATCTCAACTACAATCTGTACATCTAGGGAGTGACATGTGTGGAAGTTGGCGCGCTTAAGCAAATCCACAAGCTGTTTCAATGCCCTTCCTGTATCAACCCCCCCTCCATGCCTCCACAATGGAAGGCAATCCCTGCAGCAGCTTTTCTTCATCTGCACCAGGTTCGTGTAGTCGGAAGCGCGGCTGCTTACCAGGCCAAGGCACTATGGCACCAGGGTCAATCGAATTGGCACAGCAGCGGACTGCCACCGAGACTCGGGACGTTCTGGCTCCTCGAACGGAATCAGCATCCAGAAGCCACACATGTCACAGCTCAATTCAGAAACGTTGGAAAGTAATGGCAAAATGTGGCAAGTAAATAGTTGAGGACTGCTCACCCTCCGAGCGCTCTTCCTATTCTGAGTGCAGCCAAGCTGCTTCTCAATGCCCCGGGGAGCTGCGAAGCTGTCATGGCGAAAAATGTAAGTTGAAAATCTTGAGGCGTTCCCCAGTGGCCATTGCAACCCTTGCTTGACCAACCATCACCACAAACTCACTGAACAAAATATGGTTTCAAAAACAAAACTATCTAAAACTTATGAACTAAACACAATTAGACTGATTGGCTGGTCCACATTGCGAACATTGCAAAAAAAAGACGAAAGAACAAATGGACATTCACCCGCATATGAGTCCCATCCTCTTGCTTTCCGTTAATCGCATGTCCAGCTGGCCAAATGGGCAAACTCTAGCTGACACAAGTGGCACATCTTCCGCATCTTATGAGCCAGTCATAGTGCATGTATGGGACATTCCAGAAAGACCTGATTGATCCATTGGGAGAAACATGGAACCATCTAAATCCACTGAGAAATGAAGCGGCTTGTCATGTGAACCCTCTTCCAATGCTCAGTCTTCACCCGCTGAGCTGCACCCAAAATCAGCTCCCTACAAACCTAAAGATTGCATGTTATAAGCTGGAAGGTTTGATCTGAAAGTGTGTACACGCAAAGGCCCTAGGCTTAATTACTGCAACGTCTTTGCCAAACACTGCCCTTTTTAAGTACCTCAAACTGGCGATTCATATCTCAAGTCCCAACCAGCCTGAATGACAACTGCACAGCCACCTGAGGTCCTGACATCTGGCCTGGACAATGACTGTGTATGAACCTGCCGTAGCGCACGGCGCATCTCCATGCGCAGGGCCCGCAAGGAATAAATTCCAAAGACGGCTCAAGAAAAAACGGTCGGGACGCAAACTCTGACGGTGGATTCAGTCTCTGGATGCTTACAGAATGGAAAACACTAAACCCCTCAGCGAAGGAATCATTGGAAATTCTGGACGGTCGTATGGTTGATTTGGCCAAGACTTGTCATGCCCTGCTACTGATAGCAATATATTTAACAATTCACTTAAAGAGACATCAGCAGGGCATCAATAGCACTGCCCTCATGTCGCATCCCCGCCTTTGCGAGCTGAGGATCTGCCTTCATCACCAGATTCTGGGCAGGGCAGGCACAACCCCTTTGGGATGGTCCGAGGCATCCTGGTCCCTCCTGGTCCAACTTGTCCTGTCCCTGATGTAAGAGGATAAACATCAGGGAGTTCTGCTTCGGCGCACATGGAAAGCAAATTGCACCTGTGGAGTTCTATCATGCAGTATCGGCCCAAGCTCATGGAAACAAAACTGGCAAATCCTTGCAATTCCCGGTCTGTATGATTATCACCCCTTCATCTGACACTCTACTGTACCTGGCATCCTACTTGACATTGTATCTGACACTCCATTTCACAACAACAAGAGTATAAAGCGATATATACAATCTGATAATTCAAATGGCATTCTCTCGGACCATGTGGCATTCTACCTTGCATTTTATCAATCACTTTAGTGGCGTTCGATCGAGCATTCTTTCTGGCGCTTCATCTCGCATTCTATTTGACATTCATCATATTCATCTGGCATTCTACATGAGCGCTGGATTTTATTTATTGCTCGTTGCAATTACAAAGAATTTCGGGAAGTTCCTGACTCGTTTTCCAGTCCCGTGCTAATTTTTACAAATAGACCCGTTTTCCACCGGTAGTAGTAGTAGTAGTAGTAGTAGTAGTAGTAGTAGTAGTAGTAGTAGTAGTAGTAGTAGTAGTAGTCGTTGTTGTAGTAGTAGTGGTAGTAGTAATAATAATAATAGTAGTAGTAGTGGTAGTAGTAGTAATAGTAGTAGTAGTAGCAGTAGAAGTGACACTTTCAAACTCGTTTTGAACTCGTTTTGGAACTCGTTCTGGGGCATGCAACTTTTGGGAAACAAGGCACACTTGCCGCGATGCATTTTTCGCAACCAAATCTCATATTTAGCTTGCGTTTAGCAGCTCCGGCGATCAATTTTGTGCAACAAAACCTCTTATTTAGCTTGCGTTTGCTAACTCCCGCGATCTATTTTTTGCACCAAAATCTCTTATTTAGCTTGTGTTTAGCAGCTCCGGCGATCCATGTTTTGCAACAAAATCTCTTATTTAGCTTGTGTTTAGCAGCTCCGGCGATCATCAATATGGAAGTTCCAAACGTTACATGTTAAATGCCTAACTCGTTCTCGGGAAGTTCCTGAATCGTTTTACATGCGAATTCTGGATATTTGTGCAATTCCCACTTCCGCCCGAAGATATAGCTCTTCATACGTAAATAAAAGCCGTTGCTCACATGGTGTTTATCTGACATACATTCTGGAAATCAGCTAGGCATTCTATCTGACATTCCATCTGGCGGCAAGCTAAAGCTGACATGCATTCTGACAAACTCTGACGTATTCTGGCACTTCAGTTTATTCTCTATCTGCCATCCTATCTGACATCCATCCGGCCACACATTCTACCTGGGATTCTTTATACCACTCAATCTGGTACTTCACCTGGAATTTGTTCTGGCACTTTATCTGGCATCTACCCGGCATTCTTCGTGACACTGTGACACTTCGTTTGACGTCCTATCTGACATTCTACCTGGCATTCTACCTGGCATTCTAATATCTGACATTCCTTCTGTCGCTTGTTCTGGCATGGTATCTGGCAGTATGTTTGGCATTCTATCTGTTGTCTATTGTAGGACTTCTGACTCTAGGATCTCTTGGTTTTGCTCCCTGGTGTTCGGTTCCGGATGTGCCCACAGAGAGGTGGAGCTCGGTATACTGTAGAATGTATAGATCGTCCAGGAAGCGGAGAAACAACTCTGACCAAATCTGGCAGGCGGAAATTTGTATGCGCGAATACGGCAGCACCAAGTGCTTGGATTTGCTGGATGATTTTAGTCTTGGATCTGGTGCTTACAATTTACAAATATTTACAACCTTTCCTCCACTCACATCACCAAACGGTGCTTCAGAGCCAGCCTTTTCCAAGTTGCCATCATCTCCTAAGCGGAAGGTCAACACTTCGACGAACGCTTTGGAGCTTTGAAATGTGAAGTCTCATGTAATGGTCCATTGTGTGCAGCTACTCGCACAAGCTGTTGAAACTGCACCTGGTGCTACGAAGCATTTTCCGTCGACACAAACCATAACTCCCCACAAACAGAAGCATCTCCCTGGTGCTACAGGTGCATCTCCCTTCCTCTCTCTTTCTCTCTAGCGCTATCTGCTTGAAAGGGTTTCTTCTATCTCCTACTTCTCATTGGATGGAAGAGGTGCAACAAATAAGTCTGTTCGAAGAGTTTGCCTTAACATTCACTCAGTGCGCAGCTATTTCCGGCATCCGGTCCGGCAATACTGGCATAGTCCATGCCTGGAAAAAAATTGATGATGATTCATGAACATGTTGCGACAAGAACATGTTGCGACAATGACAGAATTTCATCTGTTGCTGATCAAATGTGGGCGGAGAATGTGGCACAAAAATGCCACGAAGAGAACTGCTTGCGGCCATCGGTGCGGCCAAAGAGAAGCGTGGAAAGAATATTTTTGCCGGGGCGTATTGGAGAACAAAATAAATAGTATATGAGAGAATAGATATGGAGACTAAACAAAAGAATGCAGAGAATGTATGCAGAATAGATATTGTAACATAGAGGGTAAAGAGAAGGGACAAAAAGAAAGAGAGAGAGAGGGAGGAGAGGAGAGATACAAAGATCGCCGGTCCATCGGCACACGTCTGGGATCCCATACATCGTGGAATGCCATGGGCATACAGCCTGGCTTTCCAAACTCAATCTCTATTTCCTTCGGCCGGCGAACTGTTTAATAGTTTTACTTAGATTTAACCGGGTCGTGGTGCTACCACACGGCACTTTGCAGGAGCGACCGTAATCAGCCCCCTGATCTTGGGCTGACCCTTCATTGTCAAACGCAAACAGTTGCTGAACTAATTTAAGCTGATCGGAGCCAGCCTAGAGGCAGATGCCTCCTATCAATTTTTGATGTGGCAAAACATGCCAGCAAGAACGGCGTAAACGCTGCTGTCAGGGTGGTTTTCAGCAGGAGCAGGTCCTGTCAGGCAACCGGCCGAGTGCTGCACGAACCACAAGGAAGGATCAGAACAATGCAACTGTAACCTGCTGCAAACTGGATGGGCAACCACCAATGTCTTTGGATGGAAAAGCACCAGCTGCTCCTCGCTGAAGAGTTCTTCCACCTTCAGTGGACTCGCCTGAGAAATTGGAGAGCTCGATTGGAGAGCTCAATGGGTCGCAACAAGGCGACTGCAAAGTGACGAAAATTCAAAGAGTCTCTGCATATCTTTGTACATATTTTCCCTTTCTTCCTGTCTCTCATGTACAAATCCCCAAAAAATCTACATGAATAATTTAACACAGTGATAATGCAACAAAAGGCGCCACAAGAACCGAGCGAAACAAAGAGTGATTCAATGATGCCAACTTCATCAAAAGAGCAAACTGCGTAACGATGAGACAGTCAATTGGACCATGCCTGAGAAGAAATGGTGTCCTGGGCTTTTGCTGCCGCATCTTTGGCTTTCGGTTCCTCGGCCCACTCGAATATACCGCAACAAATGCAGGACCGGATGACTACAAACCTGTAGTTTGATAGCCTGTTTTGAAAGCAAGTAAGTACAAGAGAAGGGAAGAAAAGGTAAGTAGTGAGATGGAGTGAGATATGCCTGGTAAAACAGTTCAAATGATGAGATGGAGTCAGGCAGGTTCTGCACGATAATCCAGCTGCTGACATGAAGCGAGAAGGATGGTGCAGAATGAGGTGAGGGAATGGAGTAAGGGACAGCCTGCAGGATTAAGCATGATTGAGCTAGTTTAGTTGCTGTGAGACCGGCTGTGTGAGGCTGTTTTCGATGAGTGATTTAGTTTACTGTGCAGCTACCATTCGACTTTTGTTTGTCGATTTGTTTTCAGCTTGAATCCATTGCAAGCACAATACTGAACTCACCAAGGAGCTAAGCAAACACTGCACGATTACATGTCGCGCAGCCTGTACACTGGGGGTGTGACCACACTTCTCTCAGGCTGAATGCCCATGGACATCAACAATCCTTCCAGGCGAACTCGGGAAGGACCTAGTCAGTGGCAGTCCAATCGGCAGTTTTCTGATAGACAATTTTTTGGATGTTGGCCATGCTGCTGGACTTGCTGTATATCAGAGGCAGGGATCATGTAGTGATAGTACAAGGTACATTCCAGAGCTCAATGGCCAAGGGGGCCAATGGGCTAGATGATAGGTTGATGAAAATATCACAAAAAAAAGAAGAAACAAATGAACAAATCGTGAAAAGCCACAACATCAACTTATCAACATTCTCGGGTCATGGCTGGCCAGTCCAGTCTTCTCAGGCCCGTTCCTGAGCTGTACAATGTGGGCCCGAACAATCAGCGATTTGTGGCGATGCCATGTTGCGATGCATCCGCTACCGGATTAGGAGTGTTTCACCATGAGAAAAGCAAAAAAATAAAAAGTATTGCTAGTGATTACGGGTTACTATGGATGAATTACACTAAAGATTAAGTTCCTACAAAGATTACTTCTTTTTCCGGGTGATTCTTGAGGGACAACATGCAATAAATGGCTTAGAAAATCGTCCAACTCTGGAGGCCTTGATGGCAACGGCTAATGAAATCTGGCGTCGTTCTTTTCAGCTCTCTCTATCTCTCTCTGTTCGCAAGGCATGGTCAATGCGGTGTGCCATGGCAGTAAGCACACCATCACCTTCCCATATTCTCTCAGTGTACTGGCGAATGTGGAAGAAAATTGCGACACACAAAAAAAAAAAGTACCTACAGTTGATTTGCTATCGTTCTCCAGCCCAGAACCCCAAGCAAATCAGGCGTCAGGATTATAGTAGCTGAGCACTCAGCGGTGCCAAGAATTCCAGAGTCCTCGCCCAACTGAGTGACTGAGCTACGAAAGACTTGTCTCATAGAAACCTATAGGACTTGTAGATGTATTCCTTGTTTAGTCCCTTCATGCTTCTGGAAGTAGTTAAATCTTTAACGATGGCTGGAAGCAACCTCCGTGATTGAAAATGAAACCATCTCTGGAAAACTAGCTTGAGCGAACTGCTCCTTTGTGCCACATCCACCACGGAGAGTGCAAGTTGAGTCAGCCTGAAAGCAGGACACGCACTGGGTGCAAAACTCCAGCATCTCATTCTACAAAACATGTTCCCTCCAGCCTTAACGTTCGCCCCACCACATAAAGCGCCACTGCAATGGAGCATGTTGTACAATGTCGAGATGGCTTGGACAAGATGCGAAAACACTGGCTATACGCAGTGATTTATGGTTTAGGGTTTTAGGGTTTTGGTTTTAGGGTTTTAGGGTTTTAGGGTTTTGGTTTTAGGGTTTTAGGGTTTTAGTTTTAGGGTTTGATAACTCAGAAGTCAAAAAACAATGGCCCTGTGCAGGAATTTGAGCGTTGGGAAATGTTCTCAGACCCATGCGGGGCAAACCCTAAGGCTTGGGCGAACATGTTTCATGTTTGCATTCTTGTAAGTGATTGCCACGAAATGTGACAAATGAATAAACATGATATATATGATATGATATGTTCTGCCTGCATTCATGAATTAAAATCATTGAATCCTAATGATCGCTTCCTTGCAACACCAAAATTCTGCAGCTGGATGGGCCAGGTCCCACCCTGTCCCACCTCTTTGGCATCACAGCGTGACCCTTTGCAAAGTCATGGGCATGCCTCGGGAAGGACAGCCCTCAGAGTTCATCTTTGGGAGGACACACGGTCAAACTTCCCCACCCAGACATCCCAATGGGACTTCCCAGCGGGACTTAAGGGCTGAAGAAATGACATGAAATGACTATATATATAGATAGATAGATAGATAGATAGATAGATAGATAGATAGATAGATAGATGGATAGATCTCTCTCTATGACGTGAGTCCAGAATAGCCTACCTGCTCTCAATTCACTCTATCCGTGCTGTTGTTCCCAAGGCACCGAAGCATACAAAATACTCTTGACCGAGCCGCTTCACGAAGACATGACGCTGACTTGAACCTAGGTGAGCCACTTTGAAAATGGCCATATCCGATCCCAAGAAGTTGAAAAGAATCTTCAACGATCTGCTTCCTTTATACTTCCTGGATTTCCAGGGCATATGGTACAGCCCTGCTGGCTTTGGCTAAATTTTCCACCAAAAGCTTCTTGCTGTAACAGGTTTGACATGGCCTAGACACATTGCCCAAGAAAATGGACAACGATGCCCTTGAGCTCTCAGGGAGAATCGAGCCCCGGCAGCGATGCTTTGAAATGGTTGCCACTTGTTTTGGAACAACCTAAAGGCAGGAACAAACTGGGTCCAAAATTGAGATTTCAAGCATTCTCAAGCTCACTTTGAGTGCTACATTCTTATTATTGGTTTGGAGGTTCCAAAAGGCTCTAGGATGTGTGCACGTGATCACCCAATCCTTTTTTGCCCAACACCTTTTTTCAATCTTAAGCACATGATCACTGATCACCCGTTTTGCAAGGGAAACTGAGAAGGGGATGGGGATAGGTAAGGCTGTTCATCTGGATGGCACAGGTCCAGATCAGCCAAGCCCATACCTGGATATCCAATCCATTGATGCCCTTGGGTCACACACCACTGGTGAAGCGCAGCTTGCTTCCAAGGACTTCATTGTCCTGGCCAAGGCCTGCAAGGGTTACAAGGAAAGCGCGCAAGAACGACCGCACGTGGACACTATGACTGAGAGCAAGTGACTTTCACAAAGTGCTCGATTATGACCCGTTGAGTGAAAGGTTGGAGAAAGCACAAAAAGTGTGGTTGGTTAATGAACGCACCAAGCGCACGCTAGAATATCTACAATGACTACAAAAATAGATACAAAGGTGCCTGCCTTTCAACCAGGCTTTGAATAGATTTCGCAGCATGATGGGCCTTAGTCAGTCACAACGATCATATAGCTGAGCCTGCCACAGTGCGAAAGCATATTTGGTAATCTTACACCCAAATTTCATGTTTTAGGATTTGGATGGATTTGGTGATTCCAACTGAGTCCTTTCGTGACAGCAAACTTCTGGTAAATTGGGGGAACACACAGGTCGCGCCAATTTATCTCAGGATTACCAGGGACAGTCTTCAAAACACTTGTTTTCAGATTACACCAAAAAAATTGGTCAGCGACTCCCGGGGATGACATCAAGATGCATCAAATCTACAGTGCAATGCTCCAAATGGCCATTGCCTCATATTGCCTCCTCATATCTCAAAATCTTCTAGAAGCCTGGACTGCTATGAGCCGCCCAAAGTTCAACCCACCCATGGTGTGTCGTGGTCACTGAGTTTGGCACTCACTCAAGGCACCAGCATCGAATTGCAAGCGCGACTCGAAGGAACGCATGACTGCACGGACATACTTCACATGGTCCTGCAAACAGTTGCATTGCAATGCAGCCAAAGGGAGCCCAGCAAAAAGCGTCGGAAAGCATCAGCAAGCATCAGAAAGCCTTCCCAACGTGCAGTAGTCATCAACCCTTTCTGCGAATGTATCTTCAAAAGTTGTGAATAACTCAAATGTCATCAGCGCCTGCTGAGGCTCACAAACGGCTGTACACCAGCCGCATACAAACTTTCCAAACTCTGTCTTCAAATGCCTTCAAATGTCTTCAGCACTTAAGAGTGGAGAGTAACTCAGCTTCATGAAAGATCCTTGATAACAATGCTCATTGGCATTGTAAAGGGATCTTGGCCGCCCAAAGCAGCAGCCTGCCGCAGCAAAGTCTGCAGGTCTGAAATTCTGAACCCTTGGTGGTTTACGATGGCTTTCTCCGGCTGTTTCGCAAGAGCCCTCATTCTGATCATTCCGGTTTGTTCACGTCTGTTCTCAACACTTCCTTTTCAACTTGGATCCTAGCAAGCTGGAAACTATTCATACTGTTCAATACTCGTTTCATTACAAAAATCAAGGGAGTCAACCGTATGGACTAAGCTTTTGCAGTGACTCTACAGTTTCCCATCCGATTGGGCAAGCGCAAAAAGGGGTGCTTTCGATGCAACATGTTCCATCTGTGCGTTGCCCATGCCCAGCAGGCCATCACCACAGCGTCCGCTGCACAGCCGAAGAGCACACCAAATAGGATCAAGCGGCACAAACGTAGATCCTGGGAGTTCCACAAGCGTCTGAAGTGTTTTTTCCTACGACCACTCACTGTACACATAATACTTATAGATATATTTGGAAGGGATAAGGGTACAGCATAGCGACATACAATAGATAGTGCACGTATGATGTCTAACATGACATTATTTCGGAAGTGGCGGGCAACGGCAAGCATTTCAGAAGGTTTTGACGGGTATCCAGAAATAAAGAAAACATTGTGAGAAAAAAAGAAACGATGTGAACATATATGAAATATAAAAAAATATTAAAAAATTATCACTGCGGACCTCCTTACGCCACAAGCGGCCCATGGCCACACTCCAGTCACCATAACACACTGTAAAGAAACACACAAGTTTCACTTACCCTATTCAACACACCTTCTAGCGTAAAATATTCCTTCTTTTCCTTCAACTTTCCTTCTTCCTCCTCCATGGATTTCTTCTGTCTCTGAGGCCCAAGCCAAAGGAAGGGAGATGGCCATCCGGCCCAGCACGGTGATGCGGGCAGTTTCATCCTGACGGCCAAACAGAAAGGGGCGCAATTAAGGAGATGTAAGGAGTAACTAAGGATTCCTCTAAGGAGTATGTAACTCGGGAGTAAGTGGGCACTTCTGGGGAGTACAGTAAAATGAGTAAGGTGGAGGTACATTTTCAGTCTTCATCCTTTGAACCAACTGTGCTGTGCACAGAACCGCCTGGTGACTTCAAAAGCAGCTGGGCCAATGATACGAAAACCAGGCTTCTCCCTCTCTCACCCTTTTGTGCGGCTGAAGTGCTCGTTTTGTAGTAAGAGCGCCCAGTTCGGCCAACGTGCCCACCTCAAGCTGGGTTGCAAATAGATTCAAGATGCTTCAAAATACTGAAGCTGCTTCAAGTCTGAAGAGATCTAAAGAGATCTGAAGAAAACTCTTCAGCAACGCTCGGATCATCAAAGCGACTAAAGTTCAGTCCAGCCGAGTCCCGCACAGCTTCTTCCAAACGTTCCATTGGAGGCGGCTGGACCTCCAGAATTCCGTCCACCAAACTCTGATGAAGTTTGCATTCTCTTTGGCCAAATCCGAAAGGAACGCTGGGAGGCTGGGAAGCATCGCATTTCTGCAGCATTGGATTTAGTGTCTACACCCCGCATCTGAGCCCGATGTGAATCGGATGGCATGCCCTAGATTGCGACTGAAAATCTCTTCGATCAGATCTAAAATTTGAGCATTTTAGAGCCCAATGTGTCAGAACTATCCCAACCACAGAGTTTCAGTTGCATTTGTGCTTTCCACGTTTGAAACTGTTTAACAACATGCAACAAGCATGTGATGCATGTACAAACCAGGCTAGAGAACTGATACCTAAACATACCTTTAGAAAAACCTTCAAACATCTTCCAACTCTGTACATTGTTATCCTTCCATATCATATCCCTTATTTACTTATAATACATCATAATAGCCTATATCCAAACCCAAGCTACATGATATTCCATGATCCGTTGCCAAGTGACTGTCAGCTGCAAGAGGCGCCGCCTGCCGGTTGCTTTGCCACGGCTTTGCCGTCTTTGAATCGACATCTTTTAATCTTTGAAGCCACATTGAAGATAGATTAAGTAGGAAATCTGTAAAAGGAACGATAGATTAGATAAATATCAGATCTTTATTTCAACAACATACATATCCATATGCTTAACATATTGTATATATTCATATATTTTCAAAATACATCTTATCATTTTTAAAATGCAGTAGTTCATTGCGACTTCGCAACCATGTCAGCTCATATCTTTCTGAATGGTCCGCGTACAATTCTCACCGTTTGCTCGCCCGGACCACGCACAGGTAATCTGGGCCACCAAACGGTGGCAAGGAGCCAATACGAGGCAAGCGCTCCCGCAGTCTCTGTGAGAGCTGCTTCACCTAAGTGAAATGCAAACAGGAGAGGTGGGAACTGAAAGGGTTGGTAGGGACGTTACCTCACAATCACCGGGCCGATAGAATCAAATCATCTCAAGTATATAGCCAATTTTTACTTTTACACATAAGTCTATAAATCACACAAAGCAGCGTCAAAAAACATGCGCAAGCTGCAAGCCTGGCTTCGTGACTGCACCGTTCTTTTTACTTTGGCAGCACAACGTCATGGCCTGACAGGCCTCTTTGGGCCGCTTGCACTCGATGACGTTGGGCCTGCGAGGCGGCTCGCCGCCAAAACAGCATGCATTCCAAATGCAAAAATGCAAATTGCAGGTTCCAAATTGCAATTTTACTGCGATTAAGTCTTATCTCCTGAACTTCAAACACTGAACGATGCATGCAGCATGCAGGAAAAAAACATATAATTACTCTCTTAAAGAATCCCTCTGCCTGCATGATTGCATATTGATACCAACTTGCAATCTGCATTATATGCACAATCCATCCTACCTAGTTATATACATTTCTATCATTCTCTATCTGTCTATCTTCTCTCCTGTATCTTCAGGTGCCTCTCTGAAGTGTTCCAGCAATGACGGTGGCTGAGACGATGCAGCTGCACAACTTCCACTTCCATCTCCTCACGTGAACGTTGTGATACGGCAGTGTCGGGGACGATGAGTAAATGGGGCACGCATGGGCAGGCATTGCCAAGTGAGCGTTGACCAAAACGCCTAATAACTTGCCATGTCGCATCAATCCGCTTACGCGTTCACTTACGGGGTGCTTACGCCTCCGCAGCGGGAGCTTGCGCGGGAGACATTCAAGAAGGAGCTTACGCGGCCTTGCGCAACTCAGGGCTTTACTTACGCGAGCATCGATATGACACAAGGAACTTGAAACATGTAAAGGTTGGTTTTGGACGGTGCTCAAGTGATCCAGGTGATCCAAGTGGTCAATGCAAATGCTGCTGTGTCTGTCAGCACGCTAAGGAGTCTTAATCGACTGTTTTGGTATCAGTGGCATTTTGTTAGTGGGTTGATGCGGGTAGGTATAACAATGGTGTTGCGGGTTGTGGGGGCGATGCTGTCTCCCTTCTCTATGGCCGTTAGTGGCGCTGAACATTTTCCTCATGGTTGTTGTTGGGATGGATGTGATGTTTCTCCGGCTGATTTCCATCATATTGTTGGGAATGCCCCCACCGCGTTAATCACACCGTTGTCCCCATATCGGTGGATGCCGTTAGTTGTGTAGGGGATCTCTTCATAATCTTCATAGATTAGTCAGGTTCAAACACGGCTTTGGGACATCCACCATGACCGGACTCACGACCGGAATCACAAAGGTTCTGCTCTACTAAGGTTCTGTGATCAAAGGCACGGCTACCCCTTCGGGGCCTGGCGGTTCTCTTGGTTGGGATGCGTTGTGCACTTGGGCGCCTTCATCTACCAACAACAACAACAGCAACAACAACAACAACAACAACAACAACAACAACA
>VSDK01000981.1:415247-428941 GCA_009767595.1 Symbiodinium kawagutii | reverse complement strand
ACTACTACTACTACTACTACTACTACTACTACTACTACTACTACTACTACCACTGATGATGATGCTGTGTGAGAACGATGGAGTATGTGTGAATGGCATGCTGGAAACGAGTGGTGAGCTGTGGAGCGCACCGAGACAGTCCTCCGTGGCTCTTTTTCACATGGTGCGATTCCAAGGCTCCAACGCCTGCATGTTGAGGGTTCTCCAGGTGCTTCTTCGGCCACTGAAGAAAGTGAGTTTGAAGTCCCCGCTGTGCCATCTCTTAACCGTATTCGGTCATATCAGTCCAGCACTGCATGAAATGTGGCAGTATCATAATTAGTTGCAATTACGCCCCATGTCTTGGCACTTTGAAATCGCGTTTTTTCTTGTATGCATAACGGCTTGAGACTGCAGCTGCAGGGACCTGTTTTACAGGGCCTGGCCGCAATGGATGGCCAGTTGGCGAACTGTTCTGACACTTCCCAGTTCTCTGCTCTTGAAGTTGTGATATTCTAAACATGCACAGTTGCGTGGTGGAACTTTGGATGGCGGATGCCACACTTGACTGCCTTTGAAACTGTGGAAGGCGCTCGCTAGCAAAGTGCCAACTTCTGACAAGGGTACTATATTACGATTACTACAGTCAAAAAAATGACATGCATGATCATTGCATATCATTGCTATACCAAGAAAGCCAAGTCCAGCTCTCAAACTCAGGGGCCCCACCATGTCCAACGATCGTTTCTCTTTGCCAACTTGGGACAGCATCCGCTTCGTCAATTCTGATCATCAACGTAGTGCAGAATGCTGAGATCCATGTTCCTGAGGATTGACGTTGGTGTCTGGCGAGTTGTTCTGAAACATATCGCCATGGTGCAGGAAGAACAATTGTGAGGACTCGGCACTACGAAACTGAACCCCATCGCAGTTTTTATTGCAGCTGTGTTGAGTTCCAGATCCAAATGTTCAAGCCAAATAATATTTCAATACTTGCAGGTCTGCCAAGTCTGCGGCGAGAAATAAATTAAAGTCAAATCTGAGACAAGTCAAAAGTGAAAAGGAATACAGTATCTCAAGGTTATGTAGCTGCATTCCAGCAAGCTTCGAAACAACAATACATGTAGATGAAAAATGATGAAAACACCCACCAAACCACCATTACAGCAAAACTATTATGCATAATTTCCAAGGGGCAAAGAGTTAACCAAACCGATATCTCTCAATATCCTAATATAAGCAATCAAAAAATGACATGCAAAACCAATCCAAGAATACACTCCTATTTATCCAGTCTCTACACGAGTTCAGCCTTTTTGAAAACAATCAAGCAATGGACAGGCAGGGCTTGCCCTACGCTGTGATGCGGTCCCAGACACTACTCCGCACCCATACCCACCCCAAACTCGCGCAAATCACTTCATTTGACACTGAGAACAGTTTCAGCCTATAGGTCTATATACATATTGTAGATCCTGTAGCCTACCTTCTCAGTCTTGCAAAGCCCAACCGAGCATCTGTCCCAAACGCAGCTTCATCGTCTCCAGCATGCTCTTCCCAGCCAAAGTCACACCATCTATCGCAATGATGCGGTCACCCGGCATGACGCGGTCTGGATGAGATTGACGTGTCTGATTCCACTCTGCAATTAGGCCATCAGGAAGGACCGTGTCGACGATGATGCCAGCAGACACTGCACTGTACTTCATCTTCAAACCCAAAGATCCAGGCTTACCCAAACTCACCTCAAAGCTGCACTGTCACAGCATTCCTGTATATCCTTGTCCTACCTAGGAACCTTTACAATACTGTTGCAATCTTTCGTATCTATATATCATGGTTCGTCATCCCACCACATTCTCTTCTACATGTATATCAGGTTGGGAAACATGCAAGAACTATGCAAATAAAGCACAATGAGCTGGATCAAAAAACTTCTGTTCACCAGTGTTGACATACATGCATCTGCATATGTTTTAAAAGAAAAATATACAGATATTTCAAAAAAAGGGGACATGACACGACCGATTGCAGGTAAGTGACTGTTAGCACCTGCGGTCTGGATACTTGGAGCTCCAAGGATCCGGAATCCCCCGTTGCAATGGAAGACGCTCGAAGCCGATGTATTTCAGAAATGGGAGTGGGCTCCCCGTTGACTTTCAGAATTCGATCGTAAACACATATGGCCTTCTCTGGGTTTTGGTCGTTAAAATGTTGGATCACACCTTCTGAGATCTCCAAAATCATAGATCCTCGCTCATCTGAATTGTCAACTTTGAGACCGAGCTGTCTCGGGGCTTCTTCTCCCAATATCACGTTGACTCTGAATGAGCGGCTAACTGTGCCCGAAACCTGCACCCGACTCTCCTGATCCAGAACTTGAGCAGAAGGGACGTCTGTGAGCAGGATCTCTTCATCATGGGGCCCGCAGCAGCAGAACATGTCTATGGGCGTCAAATGCGAAAGCAGGCTTCCACGTTCATCTTAGGATTCTGCTCCCCTGCTAACATTCCAATTCACTGGGTTTACTGCATTGATGCCGTAGATTCCGAACATGTCCACATCTCGCCGAAAAGGTTTGGGAAATCATATGCTATACCATCTATGAGAAAACCGAGCACGAATGCCACAAAACAAGATAAAACAAGTATATCCAGCCTTACGGAAGCCAAAGAATCTTGAGCCAATTATTTGCAGGAATATGTGCAGAAAAGGCCAACCACTGCAAGGCCAATCCTCAAAGAGGTGAAATATGGTCAGCTTGGTGCGAGAGTCCCCGAAGGTTCTGATGTTGCAGCTATTTTGGTGAACAAGAATGCAATCAATCTGCCATTTCCTCCGCAGCAAAGATTGTTGTTCGGTAATTGCAATCCGTTTGCGCACAAAGAAATAGGTCTCTTTTAACAAACACGTACTTTTCCAGAACGTGTATGCAGTGAGTATTTGAACACGGAGGCTCTATGGCAGCAAAACAGGTCCAATCATTTTTTCTATCAATTGATCAGTTGCACATCATGATAGCCTCATGGACTCATGAACCACTGGCTGTACTTAGTCTCACCACTCCCTGAAAAGTGTGAGCAAGGTTCCCGAGGAGGCATGCATACATATAGTTGCTGACAAACCGTTTGAATAATAATATTTTTGTTACTGTTTAATCAACTTTAAACACATTCACTTACAGTACTGCTCTTTGTCTGTTGAGGGGTTGGAAAGGAAAGTTCCCAAGCACTCTCAAGATCCCTCAAGATCTCTCTGAGCACCCCGAAGAAACTCCCCAGGCACCCGCGGCACTGCTTGATTTGTCAAGCCTAACTCTGTTGGAACACCAGCAGCGGGCTTCGAAGCTGTGGGTTTGATGGCCTGGACCTGTCGGGACTGGAGAAAAAGGATCAGGCCATGGCCATTTCCTACGTCCTTCATCGTCCTTCACCATGAAAAAACATCGTTTACGAGGTCACCATGACTAGCCATCACTAGCCCACTTCAAGGATCTTCACAGGAGTCCAAAATAACTTCTGAGATAACAAACAATTATAGTTGTAAAATTACTTGATCATGTCACTTCAAGAAGAACAAGCCCAACAAGAAATACCGAGATCCAGCACCTTCAAGATCCAAATGATGAGCTGATCTCGATGAGCTGGAGCTATAGGCAATAACTTACCTCCTGATTTCGCTTTTGAGCTCCGCAAGATTCCGCAAGTGCCAACAGCTCAAATATGCAACATATTTCATGCATTTTCATGTATTTTCTGGGTCACATTCTCATTCTGCGATTTTCGCTTTTCTCGCCGATGCATCCACATACAAAAGCAAACAGAACTCAAACGAGCGAGCTAGCTGCTAGCCTTTGTGACACGGAAATTGTGCATGCTTCAGGCAAGCTGATGAATGGACAGTTGAGGATGGGAATCGGGATGGTGGTTCAGTTGCGGGTGCCTCTGTGCATTCGGATGTGCTAGCAAATTGCCAAAAGAACTAAAAGAATAACTATATATAACTACTACGGAATTATCAACAACGTATGACCTGTCACGATGTACTCTTCCTGTCGGCCCCTTCGATATATCGACTTCATCTCCCTCTCGCGATTGAGTCACTGCCTCCCTGAAGTTCGAACGCCAGCTGCTTCAGCTTGGAAGTACTCATGGCCTTGGCAAATGTCTGTGTGACATTCTGTGACTGTGACTGTCATCCGAACAAATCAATCGCAGTATACATGTCGTAATTTTTTATGTTACCAAGCGTTACCAAGTTCCCCATAACAAGAATATTTTTCAGAATGCTCAAGAAGCTAGATCGGCCAAGTGTCTTCGAGCTCTCGAGGACTCCGAACTTGGAAGCTGGCATCGTGGAAATCAGTTGCCGCGGCTTCCTCAGAAAGTCAGTGGTTGCACCATTGGACTAAGCATCATTCATCCTCATTCCAGTGTTGCAAGAGTGAGTTCGAAGCTACACGAGTAGTAGGGTGTTTTGTCATATCCTTGCAGCTGTTTGGCTTCAATCATCTTCAATCTCCTTTGAAATGATCTATCTATCTAAAGATACAAGAATTTATTTATATATGAACACAATGTGAATCTATTTTCCACAGCGTCTCCGCACTTGAATCAATCAGCTGCGTCTGACATTGTGAAAGCATCATGAACCATGTGCAAATCTGTGTTTGCATCTGTCCACGTAGAAATCCTAGCAGATCCTTTCTCTCATCTAGGAACATTGGGCTTGGCTTTGTAGAGTCGCAAGCCTCCGCGACCTTGAAGCACAGCCTTGCCCAATGGCACGGAAGGGGCGACACCGTTGGCTGAGCGAAGGCCATCGATTGCAAGTCCTGCGCAGGCGGTGCCATCAGGTGGTTCCTGCCATCGTCTCTGAATTGGCAAAGTGATGTGCAAACAAATCCCGCCAAATACAGCAGCACAGCAGCACGGCAAATACTTTTTGCTCGCCAGAATTGCTGTCTACAATTTGTGCATGGGCAAAAGGAAGCACACAGTCTTCTGGCGCTTGGCTGCCTTGACTGCTAAGATTTGGGAAGCGGCGCGCCCACAATTCCTACCATAGAAGTGCGACTCAAAGGAACTTCACGCCGGTGAGATTTCGCACTATTGGCTCATGCGCGAGGAAGTTCAGGGATTTGATTCCCACTTGAGCTCTATCTTTACTCGCAATCAAGGACTGCGATCTTACAATTTCGTCGCCTTTGCAATGACCACATTCCACATCATTTTGTGAAGTGAAAGCCATTCCCACCTCTCCCTCACTGCTACCTCGGTCGTAATGCACGGTGTGCTCGTAGAAGAGAGGCCTTGCGCTTCAATGGTTCGAAGAAAAAGGTTTCGAGAGCCGAAAAACAACTGAAAGAACCTTAAAGAAAAACTTAACTTTGACAAACAAAAACAAATGAACCTTCAATTTTCTAGGACCAGTCGCGTGCCCATGATCCAAATTTGCCCATCTGCGACTGTAGAGTAGTCCGTGGGAGTGAAGGCCATTGTGCAGACCTGCTTGTGCTTTATCTGTTTAGTGCTCATGTTGAAGCCCAGGACGGTTCGCACACCAGGTACCTCTAGCTGCGAAGCCACTCCAAGATTTTGAGACTGCATTCCGGTAGCAGCCAACATCAATTCATGATTTGCAGTCAGACTCGGACATAAAGTAGACTTGAGATTTGCTTAATAGTGCTGCTGCTTAATGGATCTTACAGGAGACCCTCGCACAGCAGTGAGACATTGATCCATTCCCCCAAACAGTAAAACCCTTCTGAAGAAATGATCATACATGGATATGAATTTAAGGTAGTTTTTTGAAGCTGTTTGGAGCATGTTCAACCGGTGTTCAATTTGGCCCCTGGTAACTGTTTCGATCGTTGTTCTATTCCAAAGAATGTACTCCCTGTTTCCTGTCAGCATGATTAAGCCCATAGCTGACAAGCAAACCCGTCGCGGCCTCCACGTCCATGTATTTGGCCAAGACATAGTTGTTTGGCGACAACTTCACCTTTTTCCGATTTCCATTTGCACCGCTGACATAGAAAAACAGCTCGGGCATCTCGTTGTTAATGTCCACCTCTCCGATCCACCGCTCACAGTGCTCCAGGAGCAGTTGAAGAGTCAGAGTGGGTGGGAGCTCAAAGCCGCCTTAACGATGATATTGATTGCAATGAGGGTCAAAAAATGACAGAAACATCTCCAAAACACCATGGCTTTCAGGCAACTTCCAAGACCATACACGAGTCCAAGCATGCGCGAGGGACAACTATATAAATAAATGTAGCATTCAGACATTCAAATTATATGAGTGGTTCCGATGTGACTTATGACCTGGTCCCTCTATCTTTAGAGGGGAACGGGTCACACCCGGAGGTTTTCATGCGTACTGTTCCTATTGTCTCAAATGATTTTCACACTCTTCCTCCATAGTTCATAGTAATCTTGTCGCAGTCCTGAAAGGTTCACACTCCTCCCCGTATTCGTATACAATGATTAGTAGCTGATAAAGAACAATACTGACCACTGTAGTAATGATTCCATATTTGTCTTCCCGACTGCCATCACTGAAAAAGCCCTTTGATGGAGCGCGAGCATTTCCGCATTGAAACCAAGAATTTCTTTTCAGGAATTTGAGAGGATTGTGGGGCTTGCTGCTTTCTACCAGGGCCCATTCCATCTGGTAGCCATTCTTCTGAAGGCTTGTCATATCCTGTTTGTAGTAATTGCATGTAAGTCCTGTACTCAGAATGGCGTCTTTTATTTTTCTATGAAAGCCTGTTTACATATCTTTAGCTCTTATGTCAATGTAGAGGCCTTCTCAATTCCGTGAGCGGTTTTTAGTTTTGTTGGCACAGGACGACGGCAAAAAAATGCCAGCATAAGCATGCATACCTTGCTGGGATTGTTTGAAAAGGTGCTTTCAAACACCTTGAAGAGATGACAAAAAAAACAAAAAAGCAAAAGGAAATGAAAAAAACAATGAGAAAATCATGAGACACTCACTCCCTGAAAAGTACAACCTGTGTTCACATTAACTTTCTTTGTTTGAGGCAATTAGTGCGGCCACTATTGACACATTTCTTGCACATTTATCTGCACACATCTATTGCTTTCAATCATTTCAATCAATGTAACCAATGCACTCGTACATATGCAAATAGAAATGCATGCGCACACACACACACACACACGCAAGCACGTACACGCGCACACGAACATGCGCACAAACACACATAAACGTCTCTGTATGACTGCGAATTTGCACACACAACCTCGTGCACATGCACCATTGCTGTCTGTTGCATTTATACGCTGTCAGAGTGTGCGCAGGTGGACGCATCACTTACAATTTACTATTGAGAGCAACTGAGCTGCGACTGCAAAATCAGCAAAACGACAAAAATTATCGCGAAGGCACTGTCAGAAGCCCAATGATCTCCTTCCTTATCTTCGTTGTGCCGACTTCCGGCGTTTGCTGCGAATTCAAGTCCTGCTGTCCATGTTCATCTAATCTGGCAGTGAGTAGTGTGTACCCAACGAGTCAGAACAACACAGAACAACAAACTTTGGATCATGCAACATCCCGTGTCCTTCATCTGCTGACGCAGTAGTCTGGTCAACGATCTGCTCGAAAATCTTCAGGATTTTTTGCGGATCTGATTCAATGAGGCCAAGCTTCCTCTCAAAAGTCCCTTCAATCCTGACTCCTTCGTCGGTCAATCTTTTCATTTCCTTGTGAAGCTCTTTGTGAGTCTGCCTGCAGCGCTGCCAGCCCTTGCAAAGAGCCTCGTAGATGCTTGAAATCTGATCCTCAGGACCTGAAAAGAGTGTAGTGCCACTATCAGGAATGACGCTACATGTCGAGTTCTGGCAGAAGTCCACTTTCATCTCTTGCTCCCCTACGGACACTCCATGGAATCTTAGGGCCCAGTGGACCTGTCCGGTGGAGCTCAAAAGATTCTTGTGTTCTCGTGTTTTGAGGCCCAGGATGCCATCATCCCCATGATTGAAGCACAATGAGAAGCGCCGCACGCCAGCGCTTTCAAGAAAATTTGGCACTTGGATCGAGAGCTTCGAAGTATCCTCACCCACTTCATGGATCTCCTCCGTCTTGTTCTGCGGCCTCCCCAAGCCCAAAATGCCTTCGAAGTGGCCTGCGTCAGAAAAACGCTGAAAGAAAGTTCCTTACAGTTCCTGCTTAATTTAAGAATATATACTGAACCAACCTCACTAGCGGGATAAGCCCTCCAAAATTGGGAACATCGAACATTTGACTTGCGCAATTGTGCATGTGATGTCTCTTGATCAGTCAAGTTTTGCACCATGGACAAGATTCATAGCAAAGTTGCATCCTAAAAGGCTTTTTGATATCAAGGGTTTCGGCATGACCCCATGGGCTATTGCCTATGAAAACCAAGTCCCACCTGAAACTCCAAAAATTCCAAGACCAAGTGTCGTACTGTCAATACTGTCAGACTTTCTGAGGACCCAGTGGCACGAATTTCTCAAACAAAAAACTATAGCCACTAGTGCTTCCTTTTTTGTAGGACCCAACCACTGAATATATACATGGATGTGGCAGCCAATCATAATAGGAAAAGACAACGTCAACCAGGAACTGACAATCAAGTTTGTCTAATTTGATGCAAGGAAAATACAATCTATTTCGCACAAATGGTGATCTAAGGAAAATCAACGTGATACATTAATGTAATCATTAATTGAGAGCATGCTCACTATTGGTTTAGAGAAAGCTAGCCCTAGCACATTTTGATATGGGGCGCAATGGGCCATATGAGGCACTCCTTCTCCCTTGGAATTTGAAACATCATTGGTTTGGTGCACAAGTGGGTTCAACAAATGAAAGTGGAAAGGAAATGAAACGTGTGGCGGCACAGCGTCACCAGGATGTCTGGCTGCCTTGCAGGTTGATGTTGTGACTCATCATCAGCAGCACGCCGTTCTCCATGTAGGTTTTTACCTCCAAAGGGAAGCAATAAATCAAACTCGGTTCTGGCATGTTCTGGCTAGGCCAGAAAAACGAGACCGGGATGCAAAAAAATGCAAATAGATGTAAATCATCAGTGCTAAAAATGTTTTGCATCAGACATGCTACGGCGCCGAGTTGGATCTTGTCCGAAGCCACGTGCGTAGAGATGTCTCCGCTTCCAAAACTCATCACGATGGCGGCGGGAGATTCAGTGCTTTGATCAATGCCGTCAGCAACCTGAGGCGGCAATACTTGGCACATGTGGCTTAGCAGTTCAGCAACCTGCGACATAGGTGCTTGATGCTGGCATGTTGTGGAGAGAGCTGCCTTTCTTTTGCACATGGGTGGTGATTGGTGACTAATTTAATCGAGAATAATTAATGGTGATAGTGATTATTGAATATTATTGAAGGAATAGGCAGCTCACTCTTCCAGGCCTTGAGTAACTTCAAGGACTGCGACTGCTCCTGACCAAAGCAGCTTCCCCAATCTGATGGGCAGTTGTCACATCCACAGTCCTTCACGATGCAGGCGTCGCTGCCTGTGTCAGCTACCAAGTCAAATGTTTGAGCTGGGTCGCCGATGGACACCTTCACCGTAGAGTACAAACCCTGATTTGACAGCGGTGCGCAGGTTGTCTTGCTACCCTTCAAGTATATACATTCTCTGAGAGGCAAGTTCACGTGTAGTAAAAGCAGCCAGGAGAGCCATGGCATTTTGAGACGCATGATTCGTAATCGGATCGCAGAAACGCCCGAAGGCGTCCGCTGGATGATGTGAGTAGTTCGTGAATAGTATGTCCTTGAGCCACACAAAGCCATAGTAGGAACAGGTCCTCAAAGCCTTGGTAAGCTTTAAATGCGCTCGCATGGGTCACTTGAAATGACTAAACTTCTGAACGCCACAACTAAATACAACTAGGCAAGGAAAGAGTTAAGCCGTCGTTGCCATCTTTAGACTGGAGAAGAATGGAAACACAGGGTACAGCATCAAAGCACACCAGCAAGCACCAACCATTTGCTCCACACATTCCACACTCTCCTGTGTAAAAGCCGCTGCAGCCGACCGTGCTCATGGCTGAGGTGAGGTCTACAACATGGACAGCACAAACGCTTTGAGGAATCCTGTAGCCATGGGTGCTATCGTATCGTGATATTATTTCGGTATAAGGCACTTGAAACTATTCCTCCTCGCTACTTCAGAGCTCTCGCCAAACAGGGTCTGTTGACCCGCCCTCACTCCACGTTCTTTTTGATTACTATGGACTATGATTCTTCATGCTGATTGAAGATCTTCATTGTTTGTACAAGAAACATGTCATTGAGAACGTGGCTTCCTGTGCTGGGCTGTTCTGAACGCTCTGCCGTGAACAGATCCAAGCCGAAAAATTGCAAGACAGTGATGTTGGCCGATGCATGGCAGCCCTACTTATATACTATAACTCTGCTGCCTGAACTTTCAAATCCTGAAATGCTCAAAGTGTAAAGCCCTCAGCACTTCTTCAAATGGGGAAAGCTCGGTTTGGGTGATTCAGTGGACGCGATCAAAACTATATTAATGTTGGTCTAGTTTCCATTTAGAAATTTGGCCGCCCCGTACTGTGTTTCAATAAGCTGAAATGCTTGTGGGACATGTTCTTTTGCTATGGTTTCGAGGGTATCCTCTTTTGTCCACCCCTATTTTGCACGGAAAATGACAAAAAAGGAATCTGGCATGATCTGGATGGAACCTTCCAATTGCAACAAATCCACGGATTAAAAGAAAACTCACTATCCCTCACTCATGAGAGCGAAATGTCGAGGTCAAAGAGTGAGTTCTGCAAATGTGTTACCAACTTGCACTGTCGCCTTCACAAAAGCGTCGCTACATTATCATTAAATGCTGAAGCTGCTGAGTCTGTTAAGGAGGATCAATGTCAATAGAAACGATGGACCCTGCAGCAGGGCAGGATGCTGTCTGAGTGCCCGTCGTTAAGGTAAAGCTTTTCCAAAGGAGCCTGGTATCACAAACTGTTCATCAAAATGCATTGCATGGAAACCGAAAGTACTCTCACCAAGGATGTCCAAAGGAACACAATTGGTGCTTCCTGTGTTTGGTTGGATGCTCAGAGCAAGATCAAAGCATGCCTATTTTGTAACAGTCCCTTCACTTGCTTGGATTGAACTCTTAACAATAAGTTTTTCGAGAACTTGCGATGTCCGTGCTGGGTCCTGCTCGATTTCGGGCGCGTCGTACTGCGCCATGTGCTGCGTGTAGAAAGTCCTCAGAACTGACTGCGTGCATCAACATTCCCGTAGATGCAGGGATCTACCCATTAATAGCCCATCTATCCATTTGTTTTGCAAGTATCCTTTGCATCCCAGTATGCCCTCGACAGTAGCGACAGCAGCCTTGAAACATCTCAACAAGGAATGCTGCTGCTGATTGGTTCTGCTGTGCACCTGATGGCAAGAGACAATGAATACACGAGATGTTTTTTTCCTTCACTGGGACATATTGGGACCTATTATAAGCACCACATGGCACCACTGCCATCCCCTCTACCCCAAGCCTTGGCACCAACCTGATCGACACTCCTGGATACACTCTTCCTGTGCCGGAGCCGCGCTGTCTTCCCTTAGAGCTTTCGAAAGCTGAAAAGTGCTGAAAGCACAGCTGAATGCGAACATTTTCTAAGATCCCTGTCATCAGCTAGGATAGCCGGGCACTTTTTTGACCGTTTTAATATAAAGCAATCAGCAAACAAGTAAATCTCACCGTATTGAAGCAAAACCAACTTCATTGACAGGCCATAATCTTCAAATCTTGACTTGCACAAAAAGCCATTGAATGGACTGAGCTTGCACAGGTGGCCGATCCTTCTAAACCACATGGCAGCAATGAAAAGCAAAGAAAAACCATCAACCAGTGCAATCTTGGTTGCCCCTTTCTGTGCATCCCTTGGAATATCTCATGGCTGGCCCCACGTTCTGGCACCATCCCTATCTCATGGATTCTCATGGATTCTCATGGATTCTCATGGATTCTCATGGATTCTCATGGTCTGATGGCTGGCCCTATTTTTTCATGTGCCCACACTGATTCATATTTGCCGCTTCTCCTGCACGTCCTGATCGCTGAGATGCTGAAGCATGGGACACCCACCTGAGCAGTTGATCCCAGGTTGCGCCTTGGAAATGCCAAACTAAACCATCCACTACCATCAGACTACCAGCAAACTAATATTAATATCCATTGATGTTTCACCCAACCGATGAATAGCAGTCAGCATTACAGCAAACCATTAGCCACTATTGATATCTAATATAGAACCATTTTTTGCCAGCGCCATCAATTCCAGACCCTCTTTGAGGGAGCGCAAAAAGCCACTAGTTCTATCTGCTAATTTTCATTCATCAGCATTCTCTGCCAAAAAACTGCGAAAGAGTACAAAAAACAGTCGTCGACAACTACCAACTGCACAAAACAAAAACAAACATATCTTAACAAAACATTGCACCTGCTCCAACTTCTATTTGTTGGATGCGACTGCGTGTATTCGATGTCTCATTGCGCAAGCAACATACCAAGCAGGAACAATACTGTAGTATTCATGGCGACCATGTGCGCACACACACACAGTTCGCCACATGTGATACCTTACGAATACGTAAGATGCAAGATGATAGCAATATGTGTCATGGAAAAGGAGTTCCGCCTGGCATGATAGCAATTGGAAATCAATATGAGTCTATTCATAATGTTCATTGTTTGATTTACGATGTCTCAATGTCTCATCTGAAAGGCAACACATGTAATTACACAAGTAGGTAGGGAAAACATAGTTGTAGCGAGATAGAACTGGTCAAACAGAATCACTTACATGGTAATGAACAAATATATGATTACAATCCCCTGTCAACAATTACTCAGGCTGAGCCCGAACATAAGATACAAAGGCAAACTGCATCCTGACAGAGTGAAGCTGGGGTCCACACTGCGTCAACAGGCAGTTCACCCCATGTCGTGATTTGTCTGGAGATAGCTGCCGGCGAAGGCAAGTGTCGATCACCACGCGGACCTGACAACACTTCCGAGCGAAGCTTTTGACAATTCACACACTTCGCGCAGTTCACAGTTCCAGCGGTTTTGCCATGAGCCTTTGAACAAACCAGGCTACACAGTACCATGTTAACCAAGAATGATTTGAATACTGATGAGACACATTTACAGTACATTTTATGTCCGCCAAATTTCTCCAACGTTCTTTTTCCCCAGATAGCTGGAAGCTATAGGGGTTCTTACTTCCCAAATAACAGGTCACTGTCGGCGAACTTTCTGGCTGAAGGTGCTGTGTGCCAGGTGCTGTCGGCAGGTGCTGTCGGCAGGTGCTGTCGGCAGGTGCTGTTGGCAGGTGCTGTGTGGCCAGGTGCTGTCGGCAGGTGCTGTCTGCAAGGTGCTGGTGCCAGGTGCTGGTGCCAGGTGCTGTCGGCAGGTGCTGTCGGCAGGTGCTGTCGGCAGGTGCTGTCGGCAGGTGCTGTTTGCAGGTGCTGTCGGCAGGTGCTGTCGGCAGGTGCTGTCGGCAGGTGCTGTTGGCAGGTGCTGTGTGGCCAGGTGCTGTCGGCAGGTGCTGTCTGCAAGGTGCTGGTGCCAGGTGCTGGTGCCAGGTGCTGGTGCCAGGTGCTGGTGCCAGGTGCTGGTGCCAGGTGCTGGTGCCAGGTGCTGGTGCCAGGTGCTGTCGGCAGGTGCTG
>VSDK01000981.1:392886-413053 GCA_009767595.1 Symbiodinium kawagutii | reverse complement strand
GCTGAGTGTTCAAAAGCCATATTCTATCTGGGGTCTATGCCTGTGTAATTTGAACGCAATGCTGATGAATCTTGAACATGTTTCTGAAACCATTGCTCGAGAATGCTCAAGCAAGACATGGGCAACCGACTTGCTCAAACCAACTGATAGAAAATGCTTGCCAACGTGTTTACATATCCACATGCAGTACGACAAACAATATCAGAATTGATTGATATCAAATAATGTATGCAAACCATTCTGTCTTGTTGCTGATCTCTGATTCATCCTCATTCAACAAGTGTCAAACCAACTATGTATGTCTCAGGTGTGCCGAATGGCAGTTCAAGAACTATACCAAATATGATTATGTATATATAATATGAAAAAATATTGTTTGCACAATGCAAGAATCATTATATGACAATCTGCAGCACCAGCCAGCCTTGGGCAAAGTAACAGAGGACTCTGCAATGGTTGATGCCAAGAAAATATGGCAAACCTCGTTCAAAGAAAAAGATACTCATCGGTAGGTTCAGGCATGTCAAACCTTCTGCCTCACAAGCACCTTCACCATTGATTTTGTCAGCTAAGCAAACCTCTTTCTGTGCAAACATCGGAACCTGCTACATAGCATGAGGAGCATGGTTCTTGATGATAATAATTATGGCATGATTTTCCATGATAATAGCTAGGTTTGCTGCAACATAAAAAGAACCCAATAAATAAATGCATAATTTCATACCATATATATCAAATATATAACTTACCAGCATAGTTCAGTAAAGATAGATATGGCAAAATACAAGGTGGCATACTATCTAGCATGCCAAAACATTTTATACGACCAACCTCTGAGCCTTCATGCAACGATCCATGAAGGCTAAACATTTCCATGCTGCTTGGGGACGTTGTCTGCTGGAGGCTGAAATGCCTGGCATCAGCTGCAAAGCGCGCTGAGAGCCAGGTTTGGTTCCAGTGCAGCGATTGCTGTAGGCGTCTGATTTCTATCACTGGATGATCTGGATGCTCTCTCTCCGTTGCATTGTTCGACAAAACATCAAAAATAAACGCACTTGAAGGGATAACTCAAACCTGGAATTCCTCAAAATGTTTTGAGATCTTTCAACTTACACTGTTGCCGCAGCCAGTCCTGCTCCTGCTCATCCATCGGGATGGTGCTGTGCAGAATGAAAATCTTGAACCTTGATTGGGCCAGAAAACTCTCAAAACATCTCAAAACTGCCAAGCTCTGGGAGATTTCAGAGTCCCAAACTGTTCACAGGCAAAGGATCTAGGCCACACTGAATTGCGCACATGTTCAAACGGAACATCCATTTCTGAAAGGCTAGCCCATGCCAGCCCCAATATCGGGCAGGAAGTGGGACAATAAGCTTTCAAAACTATATAGCAGCGGAAACTTGGTGGTGCAGAAACGTGGTGCAAGCGAAGGCAGAATGATCAGAATTACAAAACTATGCAAAAGTTGGATCAATGGAAGCGTTTGCACATGCATGTAACAAGGCCGCTAGATTGTGCTATAGCTTAGAGTCGTAGGGTCTTCATCAAACTTTCTGAGCTCCCTGCTCGCAAGGCGATCGTCTGGCCGGGGTCAGACCTTCAATCTGGAACGCATTGCATTGGAGGAACATCTTCAGAATATGCTCCCTTGAGGAATACAACACATGGTTTCCAATTTACAACTCCTCATGCGAAAGGCACATATTAAGGAGCAAATGCAAGCACTATCCGGGAACACCGCCATCGCCCACCCAGCTTAGCATACCACTCTGGACTCCCAGCTCGCACCATTTTTTTTGAATGCTCGCCCCGCACAAAATGCAAAGCGGACACTGCAGAACCCAAAGTCCCGTGTGCTCTCTGCAGTTGGATGCAATAAGAGTTCCACAGGAGTTCTCCAAGCGAGAGCCCCTGAAGAATTCAAACACCAAGCCAAAGGTGCAAACAGATTACCCGTGAAGTATCATGAAATGAAAAAAGTGGAACTGTGATGAACTGTGGAATTTAGAAAACAAAAATGAAGGATGAAGCGCACGACTTCAGCCAGATGAAGACACGTGAAGCCATCATCAAACTGCAATGAAAATTGAGCTTTATGTGGCCTGGACCTTAAAGGTCTGCCACTGCGGGCGCAAGGCTGAATGAAGTGAGCCAAACTGCTTTGCAGCCCGGATTAAGACACAGAACAGCTGACAGAAATGCATTGAAGCATGGTGGCAGTTGATGGAATAAGCATTTGTCAAAAATGATTTCGAGATCCAGCAAACTCAAATTGAATAGTCATTCCGAAATATCAATTTTCTTTAACATTGAAGTAGCTGCGACTTCCCAAGTTACATATAGTTGCACAGGGTTCTCCTGTGACTTAGCGAGCTGCCAGAGTAAAGCAACTCCAGCTGTCACACTGCCAACACTTCATGGTGCCATCTGGCCATAAACTGCTTCCAGCTCTGTTCCCATCTGCCCATCACTTTTGTCTTCTCAGCATCTGGGAGGCCACTGTATTCAATCCTCCGGAGGCAGCTTCTTTATCTTCATGTCTTTGTTCTTGAGTCTTGAGCTATGGGCACGGAACCGCATACCAGCTCCGGTTCGCGCCCAAGTCTGAAAAACATCAAATGTTCGGAAATGTTCAGAACAAACAGAGACTCAAAATGAATCAAAAATTAATCAAATCGAGTCAACCGCTCAAACCGGTGGCCAAGGGTCGAGTTCCGAGCCAATGTTTTCAAGTCTCGAGCGGTGAGCTGCCAGGCCACGGTGGCCTCACTGAACCCCCTGGGCTTGGGGGTAGCAGTCTCTGCAGGGTCCCTGAATGGTGGCCTTACTTATCTTTGCTTCCTTTAGGAATAGGAAGTGGCTGTTATGGAAGTGAACTATTGGGACCGAACCTTCAGCTAGACCTTGGGTAGACTAGATGACTAGATCAAATAGCAAGTGATTCATTGCCAAGGTAGACCAGGGTCATTCTGTGACCTAAGAATCAAAAATTCAATCAATCAAAACAGTGGAATGCCAATACAGAATGAATATGATAGAATCAACTTATGAATTGACCTTAAATAATGTGACCTTATTCACCAGGGGAGGACACTGCCTGCCAGGCCTCCCAAAAGTCGTGGGAGAGACCTTTGGCGCTCCAAATGCCAGGATCGTCAGATGAGATGACCACTGGCAAGCCATTCTTAAGCATCTGTGCGCCAGGGTGAATCCGAAGATCAGTGATGTACCGAAGGACTTGGTTACCTGATGTTGAAGCTGATTGAGTTCGAATGCATATGAGCTAATGAGCAACATAGTACAAGTACCCGACAATCTCATGCCTCAAGCATGCCTCGATCACTTTTTGATATAAATCATAATGTAAAGGCTGATTCATCTTCTGGACATCAATTTTCTGTCCAAAAACGTCAAAAAACAATGGAACCCTTTATTGATCACAAGAGAAACGCATGGAAACGCTTCAGAGACCTAATGCAGGGACAGCAATGGACAAAGCATGGTCCAAATGGTCTCTGCCCCTCCCTTCTTGGAAACCGCAGCGGCACCAGCAGCAGCGCAAAGCCGCAGCACAAGCGGAAGGCAGCGGCGTCTGGAAAACCCAGCCGCAGCAGCACCAGCAGCAGCACCAGCAGCAGCACCCGGATGAAGTACGGACGAGGTGGGGAAAATTCAATTTTTTGGCCTGTATAAGGAAATGGCCATGTGCCACGGCGTTTTCGCCTGAGATTCACAAAAAAGCACGCTTTTCCAAAGTGGAGTTTGATATGGTATTTACAAAGTTTTAAAGCAAATGAGGCAAGAGATAGTCAAGTGCCTGTACCTTGGTTCACTTGAAGCATTTGCTGCGAGACTTGATTTGCACGGCAACTCAGTATTGACTAATGATGTGAAGAGTCATGAGCCTACGCATCATAAAGGACATAGTTTGTCTGAAAAACTTCCTTCTACCAAATGGACGCCTCCACCTTTTGCCACTAGCAATGCCGCCTCACGGTAATGATTGCTTATGCTTCCAAAGGGTCCAGTTTAAAGGACTTCAATTTCGATGCTTGGTGTTGCTCCTGTTTGGATTCTGCAGAATGAAACCTGTCTTGACGTTGCGAAGTTTGGCCGCAACATCATCGCCGCAAACCGTGCCGCTCAGGGACTAATGGGGCAAACCTCAATGGCCACACCACGCTTGCGCACCTCAAACTTTTTCGGATAGAAACAGCGCGTGGAAAGATCTCATGAACTTCTCCTCAAATGAAGAGATTTGGCAAAGCTGGGCCTCTTCCATCAGCAACGGATGGCGCACGATGTTGAAGCCGTGGCCCAAACCTCAGCGAAATGTTTGCCGAGAATTCGAGCTGTGTTTGATTGATGGCATCTTGAACCAGCTCCTCTGTTCAGGTGATGGACTTGATGGCATGTCAAAGTCACAACGGGCTTTCACTTGACTTTCACTACTGTCACTACCGTAATCCAAGTAATAAGCGCACCTGCCCACGCTGGCTGTCGCAAAACTGTTGCAGGCTGAACAGTACACTGGACACTTGGAACTCTCAGTGGAATGAAACCGTCACTCGTAGACACGATATGACACGATTGTCTGCCCTCTGCCCTTCCTCCCTGCAAGCTGGAGGCGTTTGGCACCCAGCAGAACGGCATCCACCGTGTTCAATGTGGACCAATCGCTCTGGCAAAAGCAGCATCAGCTCAGGACTGAACCAATCCAAAGAAATAACACAAGAACAACACACTCATTTTGCATGTGCTTTAGATTCTCAAGGGTGTGGGCGACTTGACACGACATGATTCTTGAAAGCTTGACTGTTACCAGTACAAATCAAAACGGCAGGACTAGGATCTTCCTAATTACTGTGTCTGCTCTGCTCTTCCGATTGAAACAATGAGCTGAGAAATCTGCCTCCCCATCATGCAGCATCAAAGGAAGATCGATGCCTTCCTTTCTAGACCGGTTCCTGATCTCCTGGGACCAATATCCGCTGCGTCAATTTCTGCAAAATCCATCAACACCATCTAGACTCTACACTTCAGCATCAGCCACTGCAGAAACAGCAAGAATGGTCGAGGGGCGCTGATTACGATATCAGCCCCTCTACATGTCCTCCTAGGAAAAAAAGATCTCAAGCAAACAAGGAAGTGGAATCTTCAAATAGTCAAATGCAATTGAGTTAATTCTCAATCTTAGAAATGATTTCATACCGACATTCTATGACATTCTGAGGTTCCAAATGGTCCTAAGAATTGTCTAAACATCTGAGGTTCTAAGAGCTGCTTCGCATAGTCGAATGTGGGGCGCCCAGCGTCCTGGAAGGCTCTCGCGGTCGAAAAGAAGGCCAACGAATTGAACCCAGCGACGCGATCCACAAAAAGAGTGCTATTGTCATCTTTTCTCTATCTCTCCCTCTAAAGTATATACTTGTTTCATTCTATGTATTCACAAATATGTCCAAAATGTGAAAATACATAAATAAATATATGTACATATGCATACATATGCTAACCAAGCAGCCAGCATATAGGTTCATCTAGGAAAATCATCAAAGAACTCAGTCGAGTTCAGTCAAGTTTGCCCATGCTGAATGTCTGGTTTCTAGGTGCTTCAGCATGATCCCAAAACATCACAGTGGATTGCAATGCCACACTTCATCTCCATTCACATTCTCACAGTCGTTTGATGTTTCTGCATGTGTCTGCTCTGCTTGGTAAGGCACGGGCACCTGCGGTTGTACACACTTAGAAAACATCCACACGTGCTCTCTGGAACTGGGGTGAATGTGCACCTACTTCCGGTCTGCTCGATATAGATGATATAGCAAGAAGGAGAAAATCAGAGTGAGAGGATGGGAGAGGGTTGAAGTGGCACAATATCAAATCCAAAGCCAGTCTTAATGACGATCATGTTGACAAAGATTGTCGAGACGACTGAATCACTTTGACTGTGAGCATACAACTGGAACGGCCGCAAGACCTGTCTATCTAGTCACAAGCGGCCAACCCTTCAAATGCCCAGATCGGAGAACGAGAAAAGAGTGAGAGAAAAACAGTTTCTTGAAAAATCATGTGATCTTTAATTCTCCTCCCGTTAGAAAATCTATAATATATGTTTTTAATATATAAATATAAATATATATGTGTAATATACAGTATGTTGTGTCCACATCTTGATTGGAGCCTGGCCATGGCGGCGTGTCCTCCTCACCCGGAGCATCCCAACCAACGAGGAGATCAGGGCGCTGACTTCTCACCTCGTCGCAAGGCAGCCTTGACCTACGACTCCTACGACTCCTACGCCCTCAGAACTCATCAGATCTCATCAGCCTTAATCTATCTTAATCCTTGATAGTCCTTGATAGTCCTTGATGATCCTTGATCCTGGATGATCCTTGAGCCTTGAAACTGAGAAAGCGTAGTTGAACTTCCCATGGCTGCGCCTGCAGCGCCAACTCCAAGTCTTTCCAAATATCCTGCGGAAATGTTGGCACATCACGCAAAATCACACGCAACTTAAAGGATTCCATGTTTAATGTTAAAAGATCCTGATGTTTCACATTTGTTGGCATGCAACATTTATCATGTGACGCAGAACTTGACTCTGTTGCGTTGAACAAAAGAGATCCTTCTCTATTTTTCCCCAGGCAGGAAAAACCCAAAGGTGTAGGTCACTGACTGGTCAGTGTAGGTGTCAATGGCTGATGTTTAAGGTCCGACTGTGCAGCTGAGAGGCCGAAGTGTTGCGGAACCGGAAACTGGAACCAATCAGCTTCACCGTGAGATCCGGGGACGTCACTTGCCTTGGCGATGCTCAGCTGCACGAGGAAGGCACTTCCCTGTGCATCCAAGCGGCAAGTGGTCGATCTGCTTTTGGAACACGTCCATGATTGCAGCTCCTGTCACAGCTGGAGCATCTGCAAACACATGAATCACAGTACAACATAGTACAACATGTACAGGATTCTGCGGGTTTTTGGATGGAATGGGCTCCAGTGGGGCAACAAGCAGCACAAATCTCCTCAAATAATAGCATGGTGATATACAGTCGGTCAGAGCAAGGAAGAAGATCAAATTTCTATCAATTTCTACTATCCACTGACCTTGGCACACCCCTGTGGCTTCAGGATGCTTCGAACATCTTCGAACATCTTCGAACCTGTCCAGGCCTTTGTACTCCCGACCATCTAGGTCAAAAAGAAACCCTTGGTCGTGGAAGAGGTCGATGCCTGGGCACATGCGATAGCTACATCATTACATCATCACTACACCTCAATGTACTTCTGCTGCATCTATCTTCATCTATCTTTATATCATGATTCTCTACTCATCTGGATTCTATACATATATATATATACTGTACGTATTAATGTCGGTGTGTGTAAAAATGTTTCGGATATATTTCTATTGATCTTTCGTTTTTTTCATGTTTTTTCCCCATGCTTCTTGGCCTTTGAGAATTAGCTGCCAGCTTGTCCTGCAATGACGCAGAAACTTTTCAGGGGAGTTTAAGTCTAGTCTAGGCACTCAGGCCGTGTACAAACCTGGGACCTGGATGCTACCGTCTTCAGCTGATCTCGCGTAATGCCACACGAACAAAAAACAGCTGGTGATATGGACCTGGGATGCTTCAATGGCAGCAGCACTCTGCAAACTCCACACTAGACACTCCACATTTTGAATGTTACTGTACTGCCTGGCCAAGACAATACTTGCCGGTAATTACCAAACCAAGGCCAATGCCGTGACAATGAAGGTGCAAGTATGAGCACTTCCTGCGAGTAAAAAATCTTTTGCAGAATAAGACTTGCAAACCATCAGTATATAAATGAAACATTCGTCGGCACGCCATGCCCAGGGTACGGGTAGTGGCTTTACCAACTGCATGGAGTTTCCTGGTTTGGCTTTAAGTCCAGTCAGGTGGCTTCAGTCACCACGTTCCTTTCAAAAAGGGCGTTGCTTTGGGATGAAACTAATGGCATTTGTTCGTGCAAGGACAACTCACCACACACGGCGCATAAATGCTGACATTTCTTTCATTTTTCTGTGGATAATTGCGTAATTGCTTTCCTTGTGTAATCGTCTTCATCTCATATCCAAGTTTTTTCAAAGTGCATATGCAAACCATAGCGTGCACACCACTTCCAAAACTGCAACACTGAATAAATAACTACAAAAACACGTTCAAAACATCGCATCGATAACAATCGAGGCAAGGTACGCAACTCCAAGTGAGTCACACCATCGGCCAGGAACTCATGAGCAGTTGCAACAAAGTATTCCTCCAAGGCTCTGCGGTGGGAAAAGAACCCACCGAGGCGAACGAAAATGTCCTTGGAGACACTTGGAGACAGCTCGTGTGCTTGCTTTTGAGACCTCTCAAGGACCAAAGTGGTTTCAATTGTCAGCCTGATAACAACAATGCTTCATGGGAAGTTTTCAATCCAGAGCTTTCTTGATCTTCTGTGGCAAGTGCGCTAAATCCATCGCGACCATCGCAACCATCGCGACCTCCTTTTTATCTCATGCGCAATGCGTTTCCAACGGGAGCGTGCAGGCAGTTATATTATAGGCAGTCATCATCAGTCATCCAATGTCATCCATAATCATCGCTTTTTCCAAGTCTCCGCAAATCTCTTCCATATCTCTGGAGAGGTCAGCCCCTCATCCTCGTCGCCAAGTTCACAATATCACAGTGTGCCGTACTAAAGTCTGCCCCTCATTTCTGCATCATTTCCAGCTGCACCAGCATCAAGTACCAATATCCTTTTGGAAAAATAGAGTCGAACAAAAAAAGCCTAACCTAAAACCCTCATAGATCAAAGTAATAAAACACATCAACGGTAAACTGCCATCCATTTGGGGGCTGTGCCCAGCGCCTCTTCTTGAACCATCAGCAATTTCAGCAACTTCGCTCTGAAGTCGGGGACTTTCTGCAAGAGCTCTTGGGCTGGGAAGTAGCCCGGCTGCTTCGCCTCACAGCTTCCAGTTGACAATCCCTGCAGCAGTGACCAACGCATAGCAAATTCAAAGAACTCTATCTGAGTGAAATGCATCGGTTCTTTTCTCCCCTAAGAGGTTTTTTTAAATGTTGTTTGTACATTTTGGGCTAGAACTTCTGTCACTCCGGGCTTTCCGGGGAGCGATGCAGGTTTGTGCCACAAAACCCATGAGACAGTCCTGAGTGGAGTTGAAGAATGCCAGTGTTCCGATCGGAAGGGCTTGAGTGCCATTGCCTGAGCACCAGGGGAATCTAGAAGAACGAAAAAAGCTTGAAGCCCATCATGCGAATTCATCAAGCTTTTTCGATTTTTTTTGATACAAAGAAATTGTGCAATTCTGGGCGATTATGCAATCAGCGGTTCCCGTTCCTGCTACGGCGGCCTTGGGTTTGTTCTCAGTCGCTCCGGCCCCGCTGGGGACCATAAAATCGATTGAAGGCAACAATGAACCATGTGAGATGCTCGCCCTTAAGCGCCCACCCCCCCCCGCGTATATTCCATTGTCGGGTACTCTGGTGTCATGTCTGTCACTATTATTATCTTTGATTCTTTTTCCAAGGAGCTGGTCTTATTCGGCCAGAAAACATAGCAGCCAGGCAAGTCCAAGCCTAGTCTGAGTCCAGTTGAGTGGCTGACTGCAGAGCCAACATACATCAACGAAGTGTTCTGCCGATTTCATTACATAAAAGCTTGCTAATGCTCTTGTGACGGCTGTGAACATGATCCACGCGAACATCCAGTATGTCCATGCATTGAGGATTGGAAAAGGGCATGACGTCATAATGTGGTGCAACCAGAACTGGGAAAAAGACATGCTTCGCAGGTCAACCCGACATGAAAAGGGGAAAGTGACAAACGAGTCAAGTAAGCGAATTTTTCTACACTCAGGGACCACAGCATTGAGGCAGCCAAGAAACCTTGATTCACCACCCACTCCAAGGAAGATGCAGAGGCGAAGTGGAGATGAAGGGCACCACCCTTCGGCATTTGACGAAGTACCTCCGCGTTTGCCGCACCGAAGAGATAAAGACTTGTGGTGAAGCTTGCGATCTCGAAACTCCTCCGGAAGTCTCAATCGAATTCTAACTCTTCACATCCTTCTGATATTTTCTGACGCATATCATTTCAAAATTGCTCACACATTTTCACCTTTACCATGCACATCACGCCCATCTCATGGTGGACCATTCCCTTCCAGGCCCTTCGAATGTGCCTTGTAAAGTGTCGTGTTTTCGATGTGTGCTCGGACTCGCCTCATGGGAGGCAGGCGCCTGCCCTGCCAATCTTGTGACCCCAGAAATCCTACATTTATCAGTTAACTTCAATTTATTTCGAGCGATTTTTTCTAAGAAATAGCACCAAATGAATCACACACTATGGTACATAGTGATACTATCCTATGCATCAAAGTATATACTCAGAGATGAAATTCTTACACGCATGTGGATATTTCACTGATCTTCCGTGAAGCATTGTGACAATTTTGATTGATACCTTTTAGATGCTTTTATGACTGATGTTATACAGGAACAATTGAAAAGATAGACTTTTTGTAGCCTTGGTGTCAGCAGCTGAGATAAGTGCCTGAAGGACACATGCCACCGAGCTTCGGAAAATAGGTCGCGGGAACAAAGCGGTCCACCAAGCGTTCCTTCCTAAGCCCGCAACTGATCTTTGACCCCTTTTATAACTCTGCTATGCCAATCTGCCGGCTGTCTCTGACGTCTCTTGTCTCCAGCTTCCAGTTGGCAATCTTTCAGAATCTTTCAGAATCTTTCAGAGTCTTTCAGGTAACCCAGGTTGCCTGCACACCAAGCACTGACATATTTGCATGGAACTGTTGGATTCACAGGAACGGAAAAGAACGCCTGGATGCGCTGAAAGCATTGCATAAATAATTGTATTGCCGCACATTGATGTATGTAAACAATAGTAATGATTTCTTTTAACATGAATCCAACATGAATCCAACATCCATGCCGTTTCCGATGCCCTGCACAGCAAGGCTCTTGTACTGATTGATCAGACTCTGCACAGTCGAACCGAGCCAACTGTCAAAGCGCTGCTCATCCTGGAGGATGCTACGCTTGCCCAACAGGTTTCAGAAACGATCACAGTGGAAGCGCCACAAATACAATTTGCAGCCTGTGTACCTTCCTGATGCAACTTGAATATAATTTCCATTTACTAGCATTTGCTTCCCATAAAAAATGCATTTTGCAGTCCTCTGTGAGCTTGGTGCCAGACCCATCTACTAAAGCATCTTCATGCTTTAAGAACCTGGGTGCTATGGATCAAAACCATTGAACCCCTTGTTTGCGAAACAATTTGCATTGCAATGATCTGTAATGATTTCAGTAGACTCTGACTATACCTATCTGTACCTGTGGATCTTACTCGTGGCGCTGAAAGAATTGGAACTTCGCCCAGCAACTCAGCGCGAGTCTTCAAGTAGGCTCTCAGCGACTGTGCGCTGCTGTGACTTTCGTCTGCAGCGCAAAGCCACAGGCACCAAAGTCGAACCGCTACGCGAAATGTCATCGAGGCAACCGCAACCGGCGCAATGCTGTGCGCGTTGGTCAAAGAAATTAAGGACCTGGATGTGAATATATGTTAGATGCTGAGCACGCCTTCGAGCTTGGCAATCCAGGAAAATAGCTCACAGCAACAAATACGGAAATCCGTTGACAGTCCCTTGAAATCCAATGACGCCTAGCAATGACAATCAGTGTGATTCTACAGTAATTATGTAGGTATTTCCAAGAGATGCTTGAATGGAAATATTTCCTTCGCAAGTCATCTGCTCATAGTCAGCTGCCCGCGCTTTTCACACCGTCGAGCCCACGATTGGCAAATGCACACGCAACATTGAACAATCAGCATGCAGAGATCACTGAGACAAACCCCGTCACAAAGTGAAAAAGAATGAAAAAGAGCATCACAGTTATCAAAGACTCTAAATTCAAGAAATATACTACGTATGCAATCTTTCGAAGTACAGCATTGCAATCCATTGAATATGAATATGCGAGCTTCAGTAAGTACCTGCAGCTTGCTGCTCTGGAGCTGGCTGCTCCAAGATTTCAAGCACCTTCGAGCTCAGCATAGTTGCATGTGTTCGTTCTCAGGCACTGCACACCATGAATTTCAACTGTAGAATTATAAGAATTTACATCTCCTAAAATATGATATATATGATTCATAAAATGGTTCTACAGTTCTACGCAAAGACGTCAGGGTCTACAATTCTATAGGGCTCCGCTTACAAAAAGGTAAGTACAAAGTTCTGCTTCTGCAAAGCTACGGCACGCTATGGCTATAGGGCAATTAAACTGCCGAAAAAAAAAAAAAACCATGCCTAAAAAATTCTACAAGCCGCTGTCGGCAAACAAAGCTTTGATTGAAGGAATTGCCATTGTAACTTGACTAACTTGTGTTGAATCAAAGCACCTGAAAGTTGAAAGTTGTGGAATTCTCAAGTTTTGACATGTGCGCAGGAAGCATCAAACACCATCCGTACAGTGAGAACCTTCAGGCTGCGCAAAGATGGGCCACTCTGAGTTTTTCTCATCCCCAGTGGTAGCTTTGGAACGTGAATCCCAGGCACATCGAAGAGCTCCGAGATCTCGTTGATGCCAGGCCTTGGCAAAGGATGCTTGCAGCCAGCACTTTTGGCGCGGGGTCTTGCAATGCTCTGCTTGGCTCATGGAATTTCACATGGACTAGAGATTGCTATAGATTGCTAGAGTCTGAGGAAAAAAATCAAGTAAGTGTAGAATCGCAATGATGCTCCTCGCATCATCGTCAACTGGTAACTAGACTCTAGACACTGGCCATATGCGCTACAACCGGGCTACAACCACAAGAGTTCAAGGACCAAATGATTATCATGTACAGTTTGACTGGACTAGTAAACGCATTAGGCAAAAACAGATCGACCCAACCAGTGACTAACAACATAAACAAAGACCCGAAAATGATTACTCCAAGTGAAGACTGTGTTCTGCATTGGCCGTATCTAGTATATATATGCCTCGTCAATGCTCACGACTGGACAAGCGCCAAACTGTCCTATACGGTATGGTAGAACTGTGTGGAGAATCACAGCGTTCGTCAGGGGTTTGCTGGGTACATCTGAGGCAGCGGCAAGAATATGAGCACTCCTGCAGCTAGTGCAACAAGCAGCACGTCGTGAAGAAAAACATCTGCATATCATGTGGGTACCAGTAAAATAGTCTGTCTATATATCTATATCTACATATGTCTATATCTATCTATAAATAACTTATCTTTCTATCACCAATGCCTCGCAAAGCAGTTTGAGGCCGAGGTCACTACTGCAAGGCCACTACTTCTCACGCAAAACTTTTGACCCATCAGCACCCTTGCCAGCTGGAGATAGCTAGAGGGCCTCTTTGGATTTATGCCAGACTCTAAGGAAGGACCACGAATCCAAAAATCAGCATAACAACACTAGACTATACGGACTATATTTCAATAATTTTCAATATGCTATTTGCGTGTGCGCGATCGTGTATATATCCTCTGTTTTCTGAGGCGCCAGATCTTCATAAAGACTGTCTAAAGAGGTCTGTATCGAGTCATCAAAGGTCGTGATCTCTGAAGCTCGCCTTCTCCTCCGCATCCCAGCATTCGTACCTGGACGAAGCTAAGGCTTGGCAAACTGACGCCCTGTTTCCATCCCCAAGGAACAACCAACGTAAAGAAACCTGGCCAAACTGCAAATGTTTCTCGGTGACAAAATGAAGATCTCTCTCTCTCTCTCTCTCTCTCCATCTATGCACATGCGAATTGGTGCGAGCTTCTGTTCGAAACAAACATTCCAGAGCTTTTGACAGAACCGTGACTGGCAAATGAAAGACTACTCAGCGACCACCTCCGAGTGGTACATCAAAGGCATTCAAATGCGAAAATAGTCGAGTCCCTGATGCCCGCAGCCAGTGCTCACCAGCTCAAGCACCAATTGCTGGAATCCCTTCTGCAATTGAGGCCTCAGCCAAAGCCAATTCCCGCTCTTGCAACGCACGGATGGATTTGAGCATGTCACTGCTTCCGCAAACATCGTAACGCTCTACGGGTCTCAAATTGAGCATCACCCCTTGACATGGTGGGTAGAAAATCCGAAGTCAATGTAGATCATTGCAGCACCGAAGCGCAACCTGAATCTCACTGACCGTGCTAATTTGTGCTGATTCCAAACAGTGACCCCCCCTGAGGTCTGAGGCTTCACTAAATTTGCACTGGAAGAACTTGTCCCAGCGGATTCTGAGTTCATTCGCCAGAACCTCATGGGAGGCAACGTGAACTAGTCATGGCTACTGCCGACAGCTTAGAAAATGATTCAATGAAAAGGTGGACTGTGGCTATGGTGGACTACTTTTGGTGCTGAAAGCCGTTGAAAACACTACAAAGCTCGCCCAGTGGCTCAAGTGGGTGGTGATGTTGGGTCTGTATGGCCCCTGAGACGACTACTTCCGTTGGCTACACTTGCCGAATGTAGGCTCTAAAATCATGACTCTAAACGCTTGACCTGCACCAATTTCTAATGCTTACACCTTGGAGTTGTGGAAACTGCGCAGTGAGGTGCCCGAAAATGGTTTTCCAATGTTTTCCAACTTGAGGATCATGAGGATATAATATGATATAATGAGGATATAATGAGGATATAATGAGGATACTGATCTTGCATGATCTTGCATGATCTTGCTGAATCAGCTTGTGACTTCCAGTGACTTGGATCCCAGCTCATTCTCAGCTGTCTCAGGTGTTCCCTGCGTCGAGTTTGTCATAGCCTCATCTCAGATCTGACCGTGGAAAAGGAACTTCAGGAGGTGAACAGCGTGACCTGTTTAGCCGATTTTTTTCGAGTGAAGTGCAAAACCATCAGAACGTGCGCTTGGCACTACTTCTTTTTTTTTTGGAGGCAACGCATAGATACACCTACATTAATGCAAAATGCTCAAGCACCCAAGGCACTTAGGCAGATGTACTTTTCATGATTTTTCATGGTGATACCAAACCATACCAAACCCTTTTGCCATTCAGGACCGGTATGGCAGTTATCCGATAGCACTGTCTGATGATCAGTCATAATATTGTATATCCGATATCGGATTGATATTACATATATTATCAATATCCATTGTTGCAAAATGTTGCAAAGCGTTTCCCACATGTTCAAGTCCCAAATGCCATCGGCATAGCGCACAGATGTGATAAAATCTGGAAAGGCTGGAAAAATTCAAATGACCAGGACCAGCATTCCAAATCTGTTCCCAAAGAATGTTCTTTGAAGGACTCTGAGCTTGGGACTCGTCTCTGGCCACCGGCGCTCCTCACTGCCCACTCTCAACCACAAAGCTGCTGAAAATCTACGGCCGAGACTCTTTAAGCAGAAGCGACTCGTCGAGTCACTACATGTCGCCAAAATGTTACCATGTCCCCCTGTGAGCGCAAACCCACAAAGAATTTTGAAAAGCTTGGCTCTCCATGGACCGTTTTCAACTACCACATCACTCCAGAACGATCCAGCCACCGCAGCATCTCTGAGTCCTGAAGCCATCCAGGCCTCCATTGAGTCCGTCCATGGCTGAACCTTTGGCCGCCGGAAGCTCAATGGCAGCATAGGATCGGGCACCGTGCCGCTGTACTGCATGTCTTTGCTACCCACTGCCATCCTTGGACTCCAACCTGATAAGCACAAGCCAGAACGTTGGCGCAACTCCTGCCACCGAAAGCAAATCAGTTTGGAGCTACCCTTGGGACCCTTGAGTGTACGAAATGCACAATTCTGCAACCCTCCACCAACCCATAGTCAGTCATGTCCAAATTTGAAGATATTTGAGTCTCGAATTGATATTTGAATCAATGATGTTCTGCCTTCATTCATATCTATTTCCGCATATTTCCGCTATCTGCCCTGTGCATCAGGTAACAACGGCTTCCATAGAAGAAACTTGAAGAAACACATCCAATCCCAATGCTCAAAGGCGTTCCTCGCATCGATGAGGCTCTCGGATTCTCTCTGCATGCCCATGTCTCTGCAATGTTTTTTTGCATCTGTTGGTCCGGTGTCATCTCACCTCTGCTCAGATATCAGCGGAGCCATAGTTCGTCCGCTTGTGTCCAAGGTGATGGTGCGCTGGTATGTCTTTGTGCTATTTTGATCTATTTTGTACTGGTACCTTCTACACTTACCTGCTAAACTTGAAGTTTACAGTGGAGATCATGTTTTTCCATAGACGTTTTTCAATTTTGGGTTTTCCAGGGATCCTAGCAGCATCCGTGCTTATCATGACTGTGCTTTGCCCAGGCGGCGCGAGTCCTCTAGCGTCGTGGCCTCAAACAAATGAAAGAAAGAGAATACCAAAGAGCATAAAGAAAGTACATAGAATATGGAGAATGTAGAGAGATGTAGAGAGGATAGTGGAGAATATAGGGGATGAGAAGACAGAGAATCATAGAGATTACAGCAAAAGAGAAAAAGAGAGAGAATGAACATTTGCAAGCAAACCAACTTGGGGTGACCGGTTGACATCTTATGCTCCTTTCTTGGCGACTCTGCCAAAATCTACTTCAACCAAGCACATGGAATGATACCAAAGAAGTGCGAAGCATGTTTTCTGTCCCGACAATGCTTTCGGCAAAGAACTCAGGAAATTCAAGCAGGAGGGAGATAGAAAAAAAAACAATGAAGAACAGTGCGAATGTTCTGTGCTGGGTAAATCCGTTCGTGATATTGTTTCTAACCCAGGTCTCACAAGAGCGCGATGGCTTTTTGAATGCACGCTGTTGAAAGCACGAGTGCTAGTCACACGCAGCGCAATGGAACTGCGCAATGCTAATCTAGGATGTTATCACACTTTCGCCTGCTTGACAGGGCATGTCTGTGAATGTCTCCTGGGTGCCGATGTAGTCTTTCTCGTTTCGTCTTCTCAAAGCTCTTTCTCTTTTGCTTTGTCTTCTCTGCCTTTCAAACATACACCAGGCAGGTGGCCTGCGCTTCCACCGTTTTCTTTTCGCACCATGTGATGCATTGAGCGCCTCCTGGCCTTCGACACTGCGCGCAGCCTGGCCTTTTGACGACTTCTTTTTCTTTTTCTGCGTGCTGGGCTTGATGGATTTGATTTTCTCATGAATCTTCTGGGCCATAGCCTGGTACCTCTCCCGATGTTCAGGTGGAAGCTCAGGGTTTTGAAGCTTTGAAAGTATGTCCTGCAGAGTCTTAGTGAATTGTCCCAGCACCTGAGTTTGTTTGTTCTTCAGCTCCTCCTTCTCCGTCGCCGGGCTCCTGTTGTACGTCTTGTTTTTCCAGCGCCCGCGCTTTCCTTTAAGAGAAGTCTTGTCACGCAAAGGATCTTCAGCATTTGGGATATCATGGCACCCCTTGGGGCCATCTGTAGCTTGACTGTCTGAGCCGGGGCCCTCAATCGCCAATGGCTGCAATGCCAGCGATACTTGCTGACACATTTCAGCTCCCACGAACACCGGAGCAGGTTCCCACTCAGGTTCTTTTGGAAGGCCTCCCTTGAGCGCAACAGTCGAAGCATGTCTCACCGCTGGCTCAAATGCTGCGAGGATCAAATCTCGGTACTTCAATTTCAAAGGGGCTTCTGATGAAGATCTTCTAGCATCTTCGCAAAGGACGAACTGGAGCAGCGCTCGCAAAACCTTCTCATCTTCTGTAAGTTCCATTGTTTCAAGGCTATAGCCTTTAGAACAAACATTTGTGGGGCATGCCGAATGGCCCCACCATACTTCGCTTGTGCACGGTAGCCCTGCCGAAAACACTATACTATACGACTGCAAAGTGGTCTCTACAGGTGTGCCGTATGTGATTAATAAGTGAAAAACCTGCGTGCAAAGTGAAGAGCGTGGCTTGCAAACTGAAACTGTCACATGTGCAGCTGGTATCAATTGAAATGAGTCGCTTGACAATGTATACTAGTTCCATCAGTTCTGCTTCTACAGCGTGTGCATGTAGTCAGTTTTGTTCAGTCGAATCTGCATCTCTGATGTGTTCTACAAACGTCGTGCGCCACTTGTATCTGTTTGCAGCTTGGATGGCTACGGAGTTTCAACCGGGCGTGCCGCATTGCGCATGAACATCCGCCAACTTCAAGCAACAACGGATACGACAAATCATCAAGGAATGCAAGCGGCATCAAGGAACACAGCATCCAAGGCATGACATACACATGCACAAATTTACACAAACATACAGACTTGCGTACAACTACTACATATCACCCGGCATCATCACCATGTAGGATCAACATGGAGTAAACCTGTGCTTGGGTCGGGTGATCTGGCATGCGCCGCCTTTCTGCCAAGCGGCTGCTAGATCATGAGTGTCCACTCGAGCTTTCATTGCCGCCAAGTCATCCTTTCGCAAAAAACAGCCGTTCAATTGACTGCAAAAAATCAGAGTTTTCGCAAAATGAAAAAAGCAATGAGTAACATGAAAAAACTTGCAGAATCGCAGGTTCAAAATCATCAAAGTTCGATGTGAACATATATGAACACTTGCCCTGCAGGAGTTCTAGTTATTGAAATCGAGATCTGAGGTGACTTGATTGACATAACACTAACAGCTCTGAGCTTGCTGAAATCTCACTGCATACATGTAAAGAAATAGAAATACTAAAAATCAACAAATCTGCTTACAAGTGAGCCCTCAGAGTGGCATATCTATATATGTATACATATATGCACTGCATAGTTTGGCCCATGAATATGCATCAATGGTGATCCAAAGATTTGAGAAAGTGTGTGATTTTCTCAGTTTGCTGAATGTCTATTCTGGCTTGGGTCCCAAGACCAGGGCCCATGGCAAGCACCCAGGGGCACCAAATAAAGAATGTCCAGGTGAAAGCGCTTCACGCCTCAGAAGGACATGATGACATGGTCAGCCGCACAGTGGCGATGCTGTTCCAACGGCAGCGGATGGATGTTTAGAGTGATAGCTGTCATGGCTGGCTGTGCTCATGAATGGCTCGTGCTGGCTCTGAACCAAAAACTTGTTGTGTTAACGGTGCTATAAGTCACATGAAGCGCGATGGGTGATGTGAACGAACACTTGCATATACATTGTTAAAAAAATATTTAAAAGAGTATCACCATTTTTGATAAGCCACTGGGCACCATTGGACAAACCACAACTACCACTATGATAAAGAGTGAATCATCAATCAACTCAGCAAAATATAGCAAAATAAAGCACACGTGTGGATGGGCATCTTGTTTAGAAACTCCTTAGCAATTCTCATGACATATCTTCTGCGCTTGCTTGGCTGCCAGAAGGAAATCATCCCCAACATTCCCAACAATGTCCTTTGCTTTTTTTTTAGTGACCCAACCCCTTCGAAAGCATGGTCTGTATCCGATCGGAGAACGATGCCCGGGAGGCGACATGAGTCCCGCCCTGTGCCCACCAACTGGGGCCATGACCCACGAAGATTGGTGCTGCCGGGGAGGTCCTATCGCCTGCACAGTGTGCGAAATTCTCGGCTACATCAAACTGCAGGGGTCCCTCTATGACAGTGGGGCCCCATCGGTCTGACGATCTTAACATAGAACATACGCCAAGGTGAGGATGGTGAGGTGCAACATGGTACGACTTTATTGCGAGGAAAGAAGATGAGATTAGCAAATCAACGGGTCACCTAAAGTTTATCTTTGATTCGCCAGAGTAATAGGATCCCAAGGTAGCCGTACCTTTCACTGCAGGTCTCAGAATCGCAGGGTCAGCCCAGTCTGAAAATGCTTGAAAAGGAAGATTGCAAAAAACAAACTTATTTTTTCACGTCAGCTTGACTGACTTGGGACAGAAAGACGCTGCAGCAACCCCCACAGAATCCGCCTTCGTCCTGAAAGTACCGCGAGAAAACGCCGCCTGCAGAATTCATGGCGCAGGACTATTTTGCACAATTTCTTCAGTGGGAACCATTTGTGCAGTTTCAACACCTAGAATGCGGACTGAAATGCACCGTGCCGATTTGACATGATGGAATCCAATGAGTCGAAACTCTTACTTCAGAAGCTGCATTCAGAACCTGCTGACAATCTCAATTGTTTCCAAAGATCAGCGGGGTGGGTGGAAAGGTTTCTGCGTCCAGTATTCTTTGGTTGGGGAGCCAGGAATG
>VSDK01000981.1:343507-392837 GCA_009767595.1 Symbiodinium kawagutii | reverse complement strand
AATGCCCAAGGGTTGGCATGTCTTCTGCACTCTCAGAGGTGGTGCCAGGGCGAAATCAGGTCTCACAATGAAGCAAAGCGATCAAAATCATAACCACTAAATAATAAATCATATTAAATCAAATTCTCTGAAAAAGGGCAAAGCCGGTGACCTTCGAATATGTGAATGGGTGAGGTTGGCCTATAGAGGTGACATCCCATCCAGTCCACAGTGTCGCTTCATGTAAGATCCCCCCAGAACAAATTAGGCTTACCATCTGCTACTGATATAAGCTATCATAGCTATCGCTTCTATACGTTGTTTCTTTTGTATCGTTCTCTGTTAGCGAGCAAATCGCCACCTGAGCGGACATTTTGGAAAGTAGTTTGCGGCAAGCGGCCATGGCAGACACTGCTCGTCTGCCAAGGCTAGGTCAACAAATGCTAGACAGCACCAGGTTTGCAGAAGCAACCCCCATCCGACAAAATTATGAGTATGTGTGGTAACAGGTATTTAATTTGCTATTGGTATTTAGCTCTCTGAAGTGTTGAACTTTATATGTACGTCTCTCGCTCTCCATCGTCACCTCCAAAGAGTCGTATAGAATACTTTGAGGTTTCCACCTTTCAGATCCTGTACATCTCTGAGTGCTAGTGAGGTTAGTCAAACCAAGCCTAGGGCTTCCAAAGGGAAAACAAATTGTGGCTAACAAAAAGGGTTGGCTACTGCAAGCATTCAGCCGTCAAGAGTCCCCTTTTCACTGGACCGATTTGATCCAATGCAGAAGGAAACGCAGGTCCTTCAAATGCAGGTGGCGATCTATAGCAGTCGCAAGCTGCTAGCGTGTAAGAAAGGCGGGCCATTTGCCATTGACAAAAAATAAGATGTCACTAATGTCACCCTTGCAAAGCGCATACGGCTGCACCAACATGCACCAAGTCCATAGAGAGTGCTTGACTTTGATCAATGCCAGAGATTGGATGCAGCGACATCTACGTGCGTGAGCTTGGATGCAGCAAATCCTGTGCAATACTATAAAGTTTCTACATGTAATACTATGTTTCATCCTGGTTCTCTGTGATGCACCACCCTTAGCGACCCGAGAAACCCGCAGCGCGTTGGGCTCCGGCTATGCGCCAAAGGAGCCCACACCGCCGCCAGCGAAAACCTCAGGAATCTCGTCGAAGATCTCAGAGCCTTGGAGCGACTGCTGTTGCTTTGAAGTTGTGAAGTTGAGATTTTGAAGCAACAGAAGTTGATGATTTTGGTTTGTTGATGTTTGTTGGTTGAAGTAGATTGCTATTGGTTGATAGTGGGTTGGTGCCGCTCGCTGATGCTGGTTGATCCTGGCTGGTCGATGTTGGTTGATCTGGGTTGGTGTTGGCTGGTGTTGGCTGTTGGTTACAGATGTTGCCTGTAATTCAGCAATTATACAAATGGTCGTTATCATGTCATCCTCTGGACAGCAGCAATTATAGTCATTTAGACCCAGAATATCCGACAAAGAATGTGAGGCACAATGATCCACCACTACATCTGCTGAGTAGCACACACAGTTGTCACCAATAGAAACAGTAGAAATCACATGAAATCACAGTCGTTCGCACATGTTGTGGAACAAGTATTTTGTCCAGCCTACCATTGAGCCAGGCATGAACATGGTAGAATATGAGCAATCCATCAACTCTCTCTCTCTCTCTCCATCGCCTTCTCTGTGAGTCAACTGATGCCAACCATTATTTTTTGTGAACAGCAGCAATGCTATCATTGTGCCTTCCCCCAACAGCTAGTGCTTCATCAGTTTGCTCAACTTTTGAACCAACAATTCCATCCAGGCCACGATCAAGCTAAGAAACAAAACTGCTGACAGTTCCACTTCACGATGTCGTACTTTTTCTCGCTCAGTGTCTCCAACCTTGACGGCTCACATTTCTGATCCGTCATTTCTTGTCATGTTTGCCACTTTTTTGTTCACATAAATTGTACTGTTGTGGATCTGTAGAGATTTGTCTCAGGGCAAGCCTATCCACAGCATGCTTAGACACAACATGAATCAACATGACTTGCAATAAAGTGATGACAATGCTTGCAATACCCTCTTGCCATTTCTTGCCTAGGTTTGGAAGCCCTACAAGACTTGGATCAATGACGTGCACAAGACTGATACTGTACGGAATTGAAGGAGGGCCCTCCCAATCGCCAACAAACTGATACAAACTGATACAAACTGAGCAAATTTGAACACTTTGACCCTGAGTTCTCGACCGCTCTCTGGCCTGTGAAAGCTGGGCACAGCGCGAAAGTGGCACCCAGTCACAATCACTGAGTTCATACCTTGGCGCCTGAAAACCCTAGCCCTAGGCCAAACCTAATCTTGCAACAACTTTCATAGCTACAGGGTGACAGGATAGATGGGGGACAGCCATTCCATCAGCACCCTCAGTTGCACACGTGCCAGTAACAACACATATTTTCCAAACCTACTTACAACAATTCAATATACATGATCAGCATGTTTTTCAAATGAATTTATGCATGAACTCCGACCGGACCAATCCTGCCTGATCGGGGCAGATGCGGCACATTTTTCTGCTCAACACATCGCCCGTTGGGCAGGGATCCTGAGAAAGTTCTCACAGATCTCACCATGGAGCAACTTGCAGCTGTGGCCACTGGGAGTCCTCGAAGCCATCCTCGAAAAACAGTCCATCCTTGCCTCAGCAAAGTTTCATGAAAGCAACTGGAATCGAGTGCGTAATCAACGGTTTCAAGACAAATGCCAGGTTCAATGCCAGGTTCAACCACATCAAAACTTGTTCAGGGATCTGATTGAGGAGAGCACCCCAATCGATTTGTAGACTACGGAGTCTCCGATCATAAAAATATTCCTCAGCTTTGCATCGCGTTGGGGTTGAATTGGAACAAGGCTCCACGCTGCAAAAACCCAGTCCCAAAATGAATCGCAGAAATATCTTACAACTTACAACCACATACGACAGTTTGTAGGATCTCGCAGGGACCCAAGGAGATAGGCAGTGCTGATTGCTTTCATCCGAACATGAAGGCACAAATTCGTCGGGATTCGTAGACCAGCGTGTGGTGATCAACAACGCCCATCCAAAGGCCCTGGTCAGCCGGTCAGCGGAAGTCTCGGAAATGTTCAACACAAAGATTTGCCAAGCGATGAGTTTTCTTGTCCTGCCACTTCAACGTTTCTTGATAGCTAGTTGCATCGATCACATTCTAATTACCATCTATTTACCAGCTAATTACCTGGCTCACCTTCAGACTTCAATGCCTTGAGAGGGTGCAGAATATCCTAAGATATCCCAATCAATGCCCCAAGATTTCAACACTTTGTCTTCAGTCCCCTCTGTGCAAAAGCATTACATTGGGCAAGCTCACCTCAAACAGGACCACGTCTTCGTCTTTAAAAGGAGCTCAAGTAATTGCTTGCAAGAACTCGCATGTTTAGACTACAAGACTCTCTTTGACCAACAGTTCCATCTCACTTGATGCTTGAAGGCTCAACGTTTCTGGTGACAGTGCTACGCATCTATAGATCCACCACGGCAATACATGATAGTTGATGTTCAAAGTCTTAAACCTGTATGTTTGGGATTTTTTGGGCATCATGCAAAGCACGGGCGTACTGTAATTGAAGCAATATGATACAATATGCCGAAAAACTGATGCAACATGTATAACAAGTGTGTTGCTGGGCAGCTGGAGGTCGCGTTCGCAAGCCTGGCGCCAAACGGCCACGTGCCGGAAGATGACCCTCTCCTGGCACGAATCACCCCAAGCCATCGGCATCAAAATCTAATTGAAGTCAAGACTCATTCAGTGGTAGTGAACGGCGCATCATGGGGGGAGACACTGTCAGGAAAGGTCCAACGAATGCAAGATGGGTTCTCTCTGCCAAGTTCTGGCCGTAAGGAGGCTGGATTCTTCGTTGTCTCTGATGCTCTTGAGCTAACAACTGTGCTGGTGGTTATTGACGGTGGTCGATCAGTCTTGGAACATCCACTGTGTCCATTTCAGAAGGATTTGCTTCCATCTGGCGCGCTGGCTCAATCACAGCCCGTTTTATGAGGCTGCCTGCGTCTCGCCTTATCATGCCTTATCCGTTCTCATCAATTTCGCTTTCAAGCTGCATCAGTCAAGCCTACCGGACTGCGCACTGCTAAGCTACCTGGATTTCTCCGTGTCCTGAGTGACCAGGATGATCGGATCATGGCCAAGCGTTCAGCCGTTCTGGATACCAGTCGTTCAGCAAGACATACAAACGTGGACAAAGAGTACCCTGTACGATCCGGAGGTATCCAAGGCTCTGGTGCTTGCCTCCTTCAATGAGCCATGCGTCTGCTGTTTTTTAAAGATTTTGCGTCAACTCAAGGCGGACTACCAGCCACGGAAAAAGACTGGCTCGGGTAGCATGGCATTTTGGGTGATCTGCGCAAATTTTCGTTGACTCAATGCATCAAGATGAGTAAATGCGTGAGGATGGTAAAAACATGTAAAAACTTACTCCTACAAATGTGCAAACACATGTTGTGTTCCTTCACTTTCCGTTGGGGTCGATGGGCTGGATCCTATCTTCTTGTCGAGCTGCTTCAAGGACACCTTACCAAGGACTTACGAGGACTCTTCGCAGGGAAGAAAATGATGGAGAAGGAACTCGTCTCAAGCGGAAGCCTTCGCATCCTTCGCGCTCGGTTTTGGAACCTTGCCAATAGATCTCCATAAGTAGGCCGTAGATGTTAGTAGTTTGTAGGGGTAAGTATGACCGTTTTCCGCCCCTATAGTTCAAACATGTTGTAGCTACGAGGAATATGCTGAAACAACTGGAGACTACTGTACACACTGTACATGATACATGATACAAGCGCAAACCACCCTAGTCTTTATCCAAGGGAAGGGGAGGGACTTAGTTGAAGTAGCAGGAGCAGAGCCACATTTAGATCCTGATGCATATCAATTGCCCATCTCCCACCGTTGAACCCGTACCAGGGCCCTCAAAAGCATCACTCCTTCGCCAACCAATCCAGGTGCCCCAAGAGCTGCCAGCGCTGATCTGTGCCTGCAAGCCTCGCTGCGAAGATGTGCGCATCATTGTCGTTAAGCATTCAGCCTCATTATCAGCCTCATGAATATTCAATGAATATGAATAATTATTCATGAATCATTAAGAAAAACACTGCGCAACAGCCTCCTGCTGAATGATCTGACTCAAGCCCGAACTGCGGGGAAAACTTCGGCAACATTGCCGGATGAAGGCGTAATATGGCGTAATGTGCGAACCCAAAACTGTTCGTCTGAGTTCCCCAGCGAAGAACTGGCATTGCAGCTTGAACTTGCGGAGGAGCTCGGCAATGCATGCCGTGCGTCCAGCCTAACTGCGGGCTTTGTGGTGGCCTGGTAGTTGAGTTGGTTGGTTTGGCTTCCGCCACCAATTGCAGGGGTCTCCCAGGATTCCAGCCAATATCTTGATACCTTTTTGCGTATGCCAACAATTTGTTACCCCCTATAAGCGAAGAAAAGCAATCAATGAAACTGTATGAAACGATGACCGCTTCAGTGCTTCAAAGGCAACTTGTCAGAAAAGGAAAAGGCTACCGCCACATCACTCCAGTTCTTGCAATGGCTTTCGAAAACCATACCCTTTGGTCGGTTCATCACGCCAAAACAAAAACGCAATCATGGCACTCTTTTCTCAATCGAATTTGCAGGTCAGCAAACGCGCGAACCACGAAGCAATACAAATTGGCAGCTGGAAGGGTGATGAAGCATTGGTGTGTTGGCACTTTCGCAACAATATGATGCGTTGTTTAATTCTGAAAACTGATAAACGCACTAAAATCTGCTCAGCACCCAGACTTCACAGACATATTGAGCAGTTTTGCAATGTAGTTTGAAGGCTCTTGCGGTTCCAACTTCTAGCAGTGATGGTCAGGCACTGACATATCGAAATGAGAAATTGCATACTCAAATGCATGCAGGTTACGATGCCAGGAGCACTAGCAATGCAATCCTAGTAGGTACAAACTGGGACTTGGATACCAGTGGTTGGGGCACAAAATGGGCACAATTGGAAATGGTATAGTCGAATGCGCATCATCTGCTTGATTCCACGTCCAACTCTCCATGCCATGCCAAGCATGGGCAAATGTGCCCGGAACAAGTTCATGCAAGTTCCATATTGAACAGGTTCCTTACTGTGCCACGATCAATTTTGCTGAAGCCCTGCAAACGCCATTTCTCTCCATCGCCATCTGCAAACGCCATTGTTCATAGATATTGAAACGAACGTGCGCTAGATTGAACAAGATTTGAACAAGTATGCTGTCATCTTACATCCTCCCAGTCAGATTGAAAGCGATCAGGGCGGGCTTTGCCCTGTTGACACATGTTGGGTCCAGATTTTTGCTTTTGCGAAGCGCACACCCACACTGGACATAAAGGATAGCTACATGAACTTAATGAACTCCATGACATTCCATGACTATGAGATCACCTTTTGATAGACTCAGGTCTGGTACCCAAGGAGGGATGAGGGTCGTTGCACGGAGAAGTTGTCCTCTGCTCTGGCATCCGACGTGCCAAGCAAAGCCTCATGCGCCAAACAAATCGTAGAATGTTCAGACTTCTTCAATGTCCCTATCATTTGTTGCCACGTCTATGGTCACTTTATGCTCATCTTGCAATCCTCTTCTATATAAGCATGACTTCTGCCCCGTGATGCGTGCAGTAACCTATTCTTATCTAGCAATACCTTCGCCAAATAACACTAGATGGGTTCGAACATTTCAATTTCAGACTTCGCACGCATGAGTTGAGCAACATATTGCAACATATGGCAACATACAACATATCCGTAACAAAACAAACCCTGAAGGCTGCGCTGACGGGAAATTCACCGCACCTCTCGGAGGACTGCCTCTTGCTCCGCGTTGTGCAGCTTGGGGTTCCCTGTGGCTGGAGAAGCTGCTGCCCTTCGACCAATGTATCGCATCACCAAGTCCTGCAACCGCGGACCGGAATTTCAGCTGGGGCTTAGAACAAGTTGCGGTATTCTCATGTATTCTCCCAAGATATTCCAAAAATGAAAGAAACGCGGTTTCCTCGTTTGGGGGTAGTGACAATGTTTGCTTCTTCATCTGCCATGGTTGCACTCTGTGTACGTTATCTGAAAGTTGATTGGGGTGTGTGTGTGTGTGTGTCTTTGTCTTTTCGCTTGGCTGGTGAAATAGAGTTGCTAGGTTCGTTGGTTGCTAAGGTCACATTCCAACGAGAGCAGGCTTCTCCTTATGGAAGCCCTCGCGAGCAGTGGTGACCTGGCGTGCACTGCAATGCAGTGCATCCCCCAGCTAACTGTGAGTGGAAAACGGACCCCCCGGTGAAGTCCAATGGCTTGACATGGCTTAACTTTTTGGGACCCAAGACCTCCCAAGACCTCCAACTTTGTGCTGTTTTGATCTGTTTTGTGCATTCCCATTTATGGACAGCTCAGCCTATCAGGATTCCTTCTGCAAACCAAGGCATGTGCATTTCCAAAATGTTCAACAAGAATCCAGAATTCAGTTGCCCTTGCAGGTAGAGCGCTCGCTGCAAGTGGTCGTTCAGTGTAAGCCAAGACACGAAACGGGGTCGCACATATTGCCAGGGGCCCATGTTCTTTGGCTCTTCCTGAAGATGCTTTTTATGCAATGCAGGCGCTGAAAGAAGCATGAGAAATAACAAGTAGATCCAAGTAGGACATCATGAGAAATCTCTTTTAAGAAAACATTTTTTGGCAGGGCTTCCCACACGTTTCCCTACAAATATACAGAATACGTGTGAATAAACTTGATATAACTTCAAGATACTTCAAAGGAGATGAATTTCATCCACTGATATCTGCTGCAATGACCAACAAAAAGAAGTTGCTACAAAGGCCTGGCACCAGACCAATTGTCCAGGATGAACTCCATCACCCACATCAACATGGGAATACTTCTCCATGACCTGCGACCGGTGCGACATGAGTACGTATAATCTGTGTGGCACCGCCACATGGCCTGCAAACCCTAGTGACAAGCACAAGATTGAGACATCAAGCGACATCGGAGAGAAGGAATCAAAAGAATGGCATAGCATAGTTGCTCACACAGATTGAGTGCAGAGACATGTTGAGATTGTATAGGCGTAAGTTTGCTCGCAGTTTTATTTGTTCCCTTTGTTTTCCTGCTTGTAGCTTCCTCACTTAACTCTGCATAGCTTGCCTTGCCTGCTTCACCCGATCGAAAGGGAATGGCGCCAGCTGCTCCAAGGTAATGATGGCCACATTCTTAAGACCCAACCTGAATCAAGATCGGTCAGGATCTAGCAGAATCGATCAGAATCTATCAAGTCTTTTTGCAAAATTATTCTCTACAACACCTTCAACAAGAGAAGTCTCGACCGTGGACAGTTGGACCTGCTCTCGCTCTCGAGGGAATGTGAGGATAAAAACGCAGTGCATCCTGGAGGTATCTGGCGACCCCCACGTCTACCTGAGTCTCCGGCCTTTCTCTTTCAGCTACCAGCTCGTAGTAAATTTTCCCACTGCAAAAAACCAAACGATCTACCTGGAGTCATCTGGAGTCACTTCAGAGAGTTGAACTGATGGAACCAAGCGTTGAGCCTAGAAGAATGCCTGGATATGCCTGGCAGCCTCTGAAGCTGCTTGCCTTGTCAGGATGTTCTGCAATTTCGGGATCCCTCTCGCCAATCAAGCGCTGGAAGCGGGTGTCCAACTCCATGTCTGACAAGGGGCTCACACCTGGAGCGCTGAAAAGCGAGACAAAGGGAATGGAAAGGGATCCCAAACGATGCCAATTAAATGCAATTAATGCTCATAATTAAATTATCCCCAAGGGAAGCATTCTCTCTGCATTCTCAATAGGGCCTCAATGAGACGCATATGAGACGCTTGACCGGCGTTGCTGCTAAAAGGGAAGCATTGGACAGTAGCAAAATGTAGCAAAAGTAACATTCAAGATCTAACAAGTCCCAGTCTACAGTGCATTCAAGGATATCGATGCCTATCGAATTTCAAATGCATGAAAGGCATTCTGACACTAAGGTTAATGAGGTGAGTTGTCTTACCTTTCTCGAATTCTGCTCAGGCTGCAACACTGACGCAGGCGGAATAGATTTTTTGGAGATGCCACCACCATTGGCTTCCTGAAACGTGTCGCACTGTGGCACGGTCGCATCAAACTTAGACCACAAATGAATGCAGAAATTGCCGCTCTTAGTGAAACATGTATGTTTGATGTGTTCAACCTGGAAGGCAAGCGATGTTGAACATGTCTGTCTCTATCATTTTTTCACTAAACCTATAAGAGACAAACAAGTAAATAAAGAGAAAAACATAAACGAATGCATACATTGTTCGACATTGCTGAACTAACTATTCAACTATTCCAAATGCTGTCTCTGCTGTGCTGGGCTGGTGTGTTTAACCTCGTGAAGACACCTGAAATCTCGGTGCTGCTGCCGGCGCAAGGCATGAAAGTAGTTGGCTGGCGTTGACAGGTTCATGACCTCCAGGCATTGACAATAAAGGTTTCCAAGATTGAAATTCTTGATTCAATTCATTGACTTCATTCATTCATCGTATAATCATTGCAAATCATTGTGCATTTCAAATACTCTCCGGCTCATGGTCTTCCCTACCAGTGCCTGCCAGTTTGCACGCTGCGCTTGACGTCGGCCAAAGCCATCCGCGAAATCTGGAATATCATCCTGGCACATGCAATGAGCGGTGCATCAGGTCATGTGAAGCGCTCTACAGCAATGCGTTGTGTGCACAATGAACATCAATGAACTCAGGGCCAACAGCCCTTCAGACAACGGGCTGTGGCATCCAACGCCTCATCGTCATCGGAGAGTTGCAGGAACCGCTCGATGCGGCAGGAGGAGTGCTCCGCACCCTGACCCATGTAGCCTTGGATCTGTCAACACAGTGAGATTGTACAGTCTTGAAATGTCTTGATTGAAGTGGCTCCATTTGGTGACGAAGTTGACAAACGCTGTAAGGAACGTGTGCCACGGATCCACACATACGACACATATATGTCCACTTGCCTAGGCACCGTGGGGAAGCAGCATCACCAAGCCGGACTGCTGCAGCCATTTGTGCTCCCCTGCGGAGATGAACTGATCGGTCATGACCTGGACACAAAGCAACGCATAAGCTGCAGATTTGTAGACCGATGTAGGATGCCATAGGGTGCCTCTGCATCAAAAGGTAGCTACACTCAGCTAGACTTACAATAATAATCAATAATATCTTACAATACTCGCTTAGTCAGACTCTGGACTTGTCACCCATGCCGCATGCCATCATGCCTGCGCAGTGTTCGCAAAGTCACCAAACTGCGCTTCCCAAAGCACCAGGGCAGTTGGATTTTCATAACCTGAGACTTCGCGCTGGGATTTAAGAACATGCATGAAGCATCATGAAGCCATCTCAGGCCAAAAAACGAGTGGTAACATGTCATTTCATCATAGAGTGGCATTCATAAATGATTTCAAGTGTACATTCAGTGCATGGTAATTACTTACCAGCTAAACTGGAGGCAAATTCTACAACTGGGCGAGGCAAGTCCGAGCCGGAGTCCAAGCAAGTTCGAATTTTGAAGAAAGCTGTGCAGCCACTCTCAATCCGGAAGCAATGCACATCGAAGTTCCAACAATCCAAATCCAAACCGATCCAACCCCCCTTCAACTTCAACTACTAGCCTTTGCATCTCCCGTTGATGGCACCTCCCAGCTTATGACATCAAAGGTGTGCCGGGAAATGGTGGCTTTCAACGCTGTCCAGTGGCTGTACCCTAGTTCGAAACCCACCACTGCGTACTCTGCCAAGATGGAATTTCGAGCGATGAAGTTCTCCTCTAAACATGACAAAGAACTGTCGAAAACGACTGCTTGAAATAACCTGCAAATACCTGTGCCGTCCGTCAATCTCAGAATGTCATACATTTCATGCAGTACAAATCCCTGTGGGTGGTGAGGACAGGGTAGAGCCGCCGGTCATTGGAACAAAAACGAACACAGCAAGATCTAACATGATGCAACGTTGCCAATGAGCAACCATTGTCTTCAATTCAGAAATTACTTGGGTCCCGCGATTGAGGAATCAATCTTGAGAAGGCCCCCCTCTGCAAAAATGTAGCATGATTGTACACCGCATGGCAAAGCAACTAAGTCCTGTTACAATCTGGCTTGGCAGTCTCTTGCCATCTTTATCATTTGTTGGCGATGCTGATCTCGCTGCATGTGCTATACAAGGATGGGCCACATGACAATGCAGTCACACTGTCACATCCTGTGCATGAAAATGGCTCCATCCAACAAGTGACCTTTGAGATCATACGAGCACACGACCTGTCCACAGTCTCGCTATGATCACGCTGGAGCTTTGCCCCTCCGTGCTCCGTCCGTATGCCGTCCCACATGGGATGCATGGAGGCAGTCAGGCATCACGCTGCTCAAAGCTCGACTCGCACGATCTGCGAGACCTGGAGCGCAGGCTTGTCAGTGATCCACGAGAAGAAAATGGCCAAATTGTCCAAGTGAAGTTCTTCATCTTTCTTCAATGCATTAAAATGCTTTAGGCAAATTCTTTACAATGCTTTAGACAATGCTTTTGAGATTCTGCTTTACAATGCTTTACTTTCAGAAGCCCGGCCTGACTGCTGTAGCCCAATGACTTTAGCGCCACCACTACCTGATGTTTTGCAAAGTTCTTCAGCGAACGTGTATGGAATGCAATCCCAGAAAAATTATGGCTATGAAATTCAAGGAATGGAATGGCGAGGTTTGGAAGCTATTGGAGTCCAGAAATGCCAAGCCAAAAGCGAATCAGGCACAACAATGCAATGCGATATCATGCGATGTCATCGTCTGCACATGTCTGCACCAGGATGCGCAAAGCATCTGGATGGTCATATCGGCAGCCAAAGAAATCACATGGCCCAAAGCGTGGCCCCCATATCCAGCTGTAGCGTAGCCTGGCAGTGTGCATCTGTGTAGCATTGGAACTGTCATCCCTTCAAAAATTCTATTGACTGTGATAGCCTACGCACGGTTCCAAGGAATGGCAACCGCGGCAAAACCATTGAAGGACCTGGAATTCAGAATTGAAAACGTATCGAACCGCTTCACCGCACAGAAATCAGTTTCATTTTTTGCAACCCGGCAGTGTACTGCTGACTGCAGCCAGGCTGCCTATTTGGTGCATCATTCTTCCCACTGAAAACGCCGTAGTGAGGGCTAAAACTGGAAGCGGGAAGATGATGCCGGCAAGGACGAGGCAAACGACAAAGGCCAAAGAGTTTTCCTGGCGACGCAGCCAGGGTCCAAGTGCAACGCTTCCAATTTACTGGAGTGGAAGTAATGGTTGCAATAGTCATACCTGTTTGTGGGTTAAACAGGTAGAAGTACCATTCAAGCACAAAAAACAAGCGCCAAAAGAATCTCGCTCGAACCAATACTTAGGCCACGCACAGGTTCAAGGAAGAAATACTTAAATCACCATTCATCCCGCAAACACACCAGGAATGTAGCCGTCGCACATTTCCCGCACCAAGCGTCAGTGAAGTGGAACAGTGACCGATTGGCTCTGTTGTAGCAGCCGACTGGACCTTCCGTTTCCAACCCAACATAAGGTGCGTTTTCTTTGGATCCCAGCTCTTTGTAGATCATCATGTTCGCACGCAAGTTTCCAGAATTCATCCGCATCACTTTGTGCTTGTACAGCATTGGGAATTGATTGACCCAAGAAACCATCAAGCCAAAGACCGCTGCGGCCGCGTACAAGTAGCCGTGTTCACCCTGACACCAGGGGTCAAAAATCCTCACATGATGTCCCAAACAAACTTGATTTAACATTAAATTCAAACTGCAAAGTTCGTTGGATGTGATTCCGGCCGCTTTGTCATAACACGTCCACTCATAGCTGAATATGTAGCACCTCCAAATTGATTAAATACATCAATGGTCTGGACCTGTCTGGATGCTCCCTTCACACTGCAAGGCCTTCACCAGAGTCTTGATGTTGTCATTGTACAACTCAGTGCTGCCCTTTTGCAAAATGGCCACTGCAATGGCACCGCCGACGACGCGAGGAAGGACGACCCCAATGACAAGCACAGGGAAGAATTTGACCAAACCTGGGTCAAGGGATGCAGAGATTTTGTACAAAGAAAGAGGACGTCCCCACTCCAATGTCATTTGTTCTGTGTAAATTCACTTCTGGCCACTTGAGTTTCTAATGATCAGAGTGCAGGGAAAGAGCTGGAGATTATGGTAAGAGTTTAAGTCTGGGGGCAGCATGGTGGCTTTTGCATGTGCTACATGTTTTCATTCCTTTGGGGACCTCTTTGCCGGGGATCCAAAAACAGCATCTTTGCAGGCATTGTTTGGGGTCCTGTTGGCGAACATATAATGAGCTCTGAAGAAAGTAGTATACAATCATACATGGTACGGTGTATACAGTGTGCCCAATTCTTTGCCGCCGCCTGCCACATGGTGGGCAGCATAGCCATTTCAAAAGTCCCCTTTAAAAGGATATTTTGCCTGTAGTAACTGCACAATTCCCACTCATGTTTACCTGGCGGACTACAGAAATCCTTACAACAACTTGCGACCCAACAGGGCAACATGGAACAATGAAGTGATCTACGCTCTGTCTTAGAGTCAAAAGATATTCCCTGCATTTTGGTCGAATGCCCGAGACAAAAGCAAATAACAGAGTAGAATTGGCATGAGCAAGCATGCGCTCATATTTGTTTGCTTCAAACTGCGGATGCTGAAGCATTTTACATGTCACCACTTCAGGAACAACGAGCAGGTTTGGCCATGCTTATGCTATCTCCTATGCTGTTAACATCTCCCCTCCTTCCACTTGCGACTGAGAACCCCATGGGTCCACCTCTGGCATCTTGTCATTTGTATCTTTCCCCATGGCTGCGAACCAGCGTCTCAGCTCATACACTGATGCAATACTAAACTGGCCGAGCCAAAAGGCAAATGCAAAGTTGAAGGAAGGACATGAAAGGACGACCAGACCCAGCACCTCCCTTCCACAAAAGCTTATGCAACCAATCGCTCCTGTGGGCCAAGGTCCAAGTTCTGTAGGAAGCCTTTGCTGGGCTTGGATCCACATGAGAGGAAAAAAAACAATGCACCATACTGGCGTCGCTGGTGAAAATACATCATGTTGCGGATTCGGTCCCCAAGGCTTCATGAAAACATTGTGGCAGAAAGTTTGAAACTGTTTCTGGCCAGGAAGCACCAGTCTTCGCCAGTAGCCTGGTCTTTGATCACCTGGGCCACCGAAAACCAATGAAACTTGAAACTGATTTCCTGACCGCCGGGCTTGGAAACAGTGATTTATAAATTCATCCTTGGAAACTGCACAATGTGCTGACCCGAGTTGGCATCTGGCAATGCGGTGGGCTCGATCGAACTGCACCGTTTTGCTGACCCCAACAGGTGCCAAAACTCCAGCGTCCTCTTGACAACAGGTAAGCTTGTCTGCTTCTGAGTTTCCCAACGCAATGTCTATGTGCGAAGGTGCCGCGTTGCACATCTTGTCCTGTTATGCCTTACATCTTGCAACTGTGAGAAGCTGTGGGAGGCCATAAAACTACCTTGTGACAAGGCTGCACTTCCACAGCTAGTTTGTTTATCAAACTTTAATATTGACCGAAACTGCAAGTGGTGCTGCAATCGGGAGCTTGCTCAAACATTGGAATTAAGATGAACCAAGGAATCAACCACAAGGACTGTAAGCCAAGCCAAACTGTTGGACCGTTGGCGTCAAACAAATAGTGTGCATAGCAGTCAAGTTCATTTATCATGCATGTAAACATGCACTGATGGCTTGCACACGAAAGTCATTGCGCATCTTAATATTGTGATACATGATGTAAAACATATGCTGTCGATTATTGCAGCATGTTATTCCTGGAATGGTGGCTCAAACTTTTATACTCGATTAAAAAAATATAAATATACATAATTGCATGTCTGAAAAAATGCTCTCTCTCTCCATCGCCTTATAAATTAATGTTTGTTGCGTTGCGAAATGTTGCGAATTGAGAAGCGCTTCTTTTCCTCCAAGCGATCAATCATTTGCAGAACTGCCTTTGCACGCACCAAGCTGCCGGCAACAGCAGCTCTTCCAGCGCTGAGACAAATGAAACTACTACACTACCACGATCTATTATGATAGATCTATGATAGTTGAAACTAGGGAAAACAATGAAGTCAAAATATGTACGAACAACGCCCGCATAAATTTCACGGGATGTTACAAGCCTGGAAAGCTTTAGTCAGCGACGGGCTTTCCCTGCAACTGAGAGGTGTCAGGAGGTCTCACAACAGCCATTTGGAGAATGTCGCGTGCTTCTTGGCACAAGCGCGGCATCTCCACTTCTGCCACCTGAGAAGTTGAGAGGTTTCTGCGAATACATCTTTGGGGTCCCAGCGTTAGAAGCTTCTCATTTCTCCAATCCGGTGATGGAACATATCAGTTGTCACCAGTCCAGTGATCCCAATGCCCCCAATTTTCACATCTCTTTAGTGCACATCACTTTACATCACTTGATATCACTTTACATCATGTTCAAATATGTTCAAATCTCCACTTTACTCATTTCTATACTCACCATTAGCAGCACGCAGCCCACGCAGCCCATGCAGCCTTGCCTCCCTGCCCTTGGTCCCAACCACCATCTCGCGCAAAAAACTCGATCTCCGCTGCAGCTCGGCCAGTCGCTCCGGCAGCGGGGCCACTGCAACGCCTTTGGCTCCACCCACCGAGACGGAGACCCAGTCCTGTCGCAGTCGCATCTCAAGGATCTTCCAAAGCTACATTGCTGGTGCCATCAGGATTCTAAGCATTGAAAATGTGTCATAATTTACGTACTGATTCTGAATATCTAGAAACATCTGAAATTTAAAGCCAAAACATCGACTGCCCATGACTACCCATGGCAAGATTCGGCAATCTGCGTGCTGAAAATTGCTGAACTTACAAGTCCATACCGGGCGCGGAGACAAACTCCTCCAACTCACCCAGGCAGACCTATTCAACACTTCCCGTGGTCCATCTACTGCCGTCTACATGACAGCACATGACAACAATGCCCCACAGAGAGAAACAGTGCCATCAAAACCTCTTCATTTATGGAGAACCGTCGGTCACACGAGGCGGGGCCAAAACGACGGAAAACTGCATTCATTTGAGCTGCTCGAAGATCCCTTTTCCAACAACCAGCGGAGTTCCAACCTCCTCCACTCATGCGATTGTTATCAAGTTTTATTAGCCTCTCAAATATTGATTTATATCTGTCTATGCATATGTATATACATTAGATTATAGTATATTAGTAGAATGTTGGCTTAGCTTCCCCTGACTGAAGGGTTTTGTGTGTATGTGTTGGCTCTTTTGGCGTCAGGCCAAGAAATCGAGTACAAATTACAGGAGCTGCCTGATCTTGAAAATTGCCAAATCTTCATCAAGGATTTATTCTGTGCGCTCCTCAGACTTGTCAACTACTTCTTGCACTGCGACCAGCTGCGACGTATATGGCCGGCTGTCCCCGTCAGGCATTTGGCCTGGGCAAAGGGACAGCATAAGTGTAAGCATGACCTGTCGTCGCAAAGGACTGAAGAACTGCACACGGAATACACGGAAGTTCACACCATCTCTCAATCCACCACTACATGTCATGTCTTGTAAGTCGCAAAGTTCTCTCTGAGAATCTGTGGGCATTACAAGTTCACAAGGCGCAATACCGTGCTTCAACAAATGTCTCTGCCTGCCTCTGCCAGTGCGCCAAAGAAGACCAACTGCAGCAGTTGAGAGAACGTTGTCTGCTACAAGCACTGCCCCTGTCGGTGTCAGCAAGTTGTGTCGATGAAGAAGCTCCAAATTCTCTTCCTTGGCAAAGACATTCTAAAACATTCTCAAACTATATTTGAGTGACAGTTTAAGACAACTAAATTCATAAAGACTCTTTCACATCTGGCTCACTTAGCAACAATCATCAAGGGAACAATTCCACGCCAATCATTACAGATCATATGACTATACTTTACTATTGGTGAAAAGTTTGAAAGTAAGTACATGCCAGCGCATGCCAGTGCCTTTCTCAAAGCAACCACTTCGTTAGCACCAGGAACAACTGCCTGAGGCTTGACACAAGCTAATTGCTCTGGGCGTCATACTCAGAGCCCCAGCTGTCCACTAGAACTGCTGCAAAAGCGCCACGAAAACCTCTTGTCAGAATGGCAGGAATATGCAGGAGTTGAAAGACAATGGGACTGAAACTTCAGTGGCTGAAAAAATCAAGCGACGTGTTGCGCAGAGTGGGGGAGAGAGAGAGAGAGAGAGACAGTGAGAGAAATGATAAAGAGATATAAAGAGAAAGAGCAGAAGAGATGGAGAGAGCCAGCAAAAGAGAAAGGAAGGAAGAGGGAACCACAAAGAGAGAAAAATGACAAGGAGAAAGCGTGAAGGAAGAGACCAAAAAGCAAAGAGATATGCAGTAGAGAGAAACAAGGACGTAGTGATGCTGTTGGAAAAGGGAGAAAGATCAAGAGAAAGACGAGGAAGAACGAGAGAAGTGTGACAAAGAGTGAAAGAGAGAGAGAGAGAGAGAAAAAAAATGCGAAGTTTGTGAAGTTGTGAAGATGCAGGGTCTGTGAAGCCCTGAAGTGGTGAAAAATGTGAAAGTTGTGATTATACAGTTGTGACGTTGCACGGAATGACGACATGCATTACAAGGTCGGGTGTTACCGCGAACTTCTGCAGAGGAAAAAGAAATGACAAAGCCTCAAAAACCCAAGGTGCAACAATGGAAGGTATCACATGGTATCAGGACGTTTATGAACATTTACAGGGTGGAGTTTGTGAATTTGCAATGCGGATGCTTCTTTGAAGACCTCCTCACTCCTCTACACTATCCGGGACGAGCAGGCATACAAGCAGGCCTACACTTTTGATCTTCCAACTCTGATGGAGCATCCAAATGAGGGGAAAAAGAAAAGTTGCTGAATTACAGCGACGAGAACGAGGCAGCAACAGTTGGCTGTGGCCGGTGCAGACCTTCACAGCTACCCCGCCAAGTGCCAACCTTGACTGAGGCAACACGATTCAAACAGTGCGGGAACAAGGGCCAGAAATCGCCTAAGAGTCTCAAATGCACTCCTCGGCCAAGGGTAATGCACCCTCCAAATGTTCTGAAGGTTTTGAAATCAGCCAGCAGCTAGGTTTGTGGGAGTCATGTCATGCGCAAGGGTTTACTTTTAGCCTTTCCCACCTGCTGAAGGGCAGCTTGCAGAAAGAATCAAGTTGACACATGCAGTTCCATGCAGTTCCATATACTCCATGCAGGACCAAGGTCAAGAGACAGCACTCTGGCGACGGCGACATGTACTGGGTCCAACTCCAAGGTTGTGATGGGAACGTTCCCAAGCACGTGTGCCAAGCGAAGGCAGGAGGTGCCCCAGTAGGTGCCAATCTCCAAAACGCCCAAATGTCTCAGCTTCATTCAGCTTCCAAAATATTCCGAATGGCTTGAAAATGCTTCAAGTATCCAGTGAGCGTGCGCAATCTTGGGAAAACTACCTGTTGGGCATTGGCAAATATCACCGGCTTATTAAATCTTGTTATGTCTGATCGATTCTGACCAGCGAAAAAACATCTAATTGCATTCTCTAATGACTACGTGCTGTCATCAAGCTTAATCAACCATGGTCAAGCCCAGTGTCTGGGTGGAAGGTGGCAATCCTCCTCCTAAGTCGAATCGCTCATTCGGATTGGCACGGCTTGATTTTGCAGTGCTGTATCTCCCTCGTTCGACCCAAAAGCCAGGAATTTGCTTTGCCGCTTTAAGTATCATCACGCATGGTGGCATCATAGTGTTGCAAATGTGCGGCCCTTCTTGGCCATGAAAGAATCTGTCTCTGAGTCTGCGCTGGTGTCAAGTTTTGTCGGAGCAAAAAAAACGTGTTGAAACGCCATTGAAAAGCTTCCACTCATCTGCCACCCTTTTCTTCTCCTCTCTTTCATCTGCCATGCCGTCCTTTGATTTTTTGTTACTCCCTGAGCCTCCCTTGCAGCTGAGATTCGCAAAGCTGCCGCCATTGTCGCGCCCTTGGATCCTCCAGCAAACTTTGCCCAGCCCAAATCCTCGATCAGAGATGCGATCTGCCGAGATTACACGTTTTGTCCGTCTAGGCCTCCCTGGGACTAAACTGACTATCTCAACCATATTGTACGCAAATCCATGCAATGGATTGTCAGATCAATCAAGGGCAATTCTGGGACGCTTATCTGACTTGATCATACTTGATCCGCATGCGCTGATCGCATCCTCTTTGTGAACCTTTGTGGCAGGTCGTAAGTTTTCACTGTGTTTCTTGTGCCCCGCTGAATTGGATAAAAGAAGCAACCAGCACCCTCCCACAGCGGCAGCCCACTTACTCTGCGCCAAGCGTGGACCTACTGCCGGCTGTTCTCAGTAGCAGAAATTACAAAAGAAAAAGCATGAAAAAGACATACCTATGAATCCTATAAGTGTTGATGAGTGCAGTGACTACAAATTCATGTGAGGTGACAAAACATGCTTATCCAATTGCATGATCTCAGTGTTTTCCTTCTGTTATTCCTTCTTGTGTTGTATGCCAATGTCCAACCTTTCTATGAATGTGAAACGCTTGCGTTGCCGAGGAAAGGGTGCAAAAACAAGGCTTTCTTGTTGTTTTTGCTGTGGTTTTCTTATCAATTTGGCACATGGGACACCACGCTGACAAGCGTGCATTCTGGGGGCGATTAATCGTTCTTCTTTATTCCTTTTCGTTTTCATGCGTTTCCATGTGTTTCGCCTGGTAAAACCAACACTCTCGCAACTCCGGGAATCCAGTAAAATACCAAGTTTTACTAAGTTCTCTAATCCAGAATTGTTTTACTTCCTCATACTGATCATATTCGATGCCTACATAATATGGCAACATGGTCAAGGGTCAGGAATGAGCAGGTTCGGCATGGTCGTGCGCCGTGCTTTGATTTCACATACGTGTGTTATCATATGTTATTCTTCAGGCCAACCTAAGCAAAAGCTTGTGCCGGAAGACACGGCACCAAGCTGACACAACAACGTAACACATGTATCAAACGATGCCTGCGCCGGCAGCAATGAGAGCAAACAGCTTACAGGGACAGTTGCGTAATTGAACATCCCCAGCGCTGGAAACAGCGTAAACCCAACATGAGCAACATCATTACAATACTTCCAGTCAAATGACTCCCAAAATCACATTTCTGCAACAAATTTGTTGCTGGTCAATGTCGGTCAACAATGGTCAACACTAACCGTCACTAACCAGCAGTGACCATCAGTGAACCGTTAACATCCGTTAACCAAGACAAGGTCTGGAAGCAAACTATCCCCCCGGCCTCGCCGAAATTGTCCAAAGCAAGCAAAATACTCTCCGGATCAAAGGCTTTCGCCTTCCACATTCACCCGGCAATATGCACAAACCAAGAACCCAGCCAGCACCAAACAACATCGGTCTCGATGTGTTGTCTTACAGTCACGATATGAATCATGGGTTGGCAAATGGCCAAAGTCTGATCTTTACAAGTGGGTGGACCTTTAAAATGCCAATTTGCCCGTGGAAATTACGGACCCCAAGGCCAAGAACCTACCCTCCTACTTCCGGCGCAGCCTTGTACGTTGAGTATTATGCACGGGTCTCTGGTACTGAACATTCCCTTGGTCCCAAGACAGCAACTTGACTGTCACTCTCCTACCGGGACTTGGTCCGCTAGTCATGACAGGGGCCTTTTCAATGACATACTTGAGCATTGCAACTGCTTGATGATAGGGCAGCATCTCCCTCTTCGCATCTGCAAGCTGCAAAAGAATTCCACGAAGTGGTCCAGCACCCTTAGCAAAGTGAGATGTTGAGCTGGGCGAACTTGAACTTTCAGCTAAATTAAACACTGTGGGTACAAATTGCGCTAAACCTCGCTGAACTGGATGAAAGGTTTTGCACTTTTTCAACCTGCTTGCTTTCCACTTGCTTTGACCGAAAGTGAAAATAGCCAGGTCACTTCATTTTGCTGAAATCTCCCCATAACATTTCGTAATTTAGCGAAAAGAATGGAAACGGGTGGTCCTGCCCTCTAAACTCCTCGAACCAACACGCAGTGGCCATTCTCAGGACACAGGTGGCTTGATACCTGCCAATCTTTCCACAAAGGCGAACAACTAGACATTGGAAATTGTGAAATCAAGTACAAGCAGTCTGGACTAAATTTGAAGCCCAAAAAAGATCTAAAAGGCGTGGGAACGCCCGGGGCACCCCTCTACTCCAAGCACTGAACATCACACTATGTCCACCAAAACGAGAACTCAAAACTCGACATGTCCAACTTGCGATGTCGAGCTGTTTCAGCTTCCATGATCTTCTATCATAAGCATTCCCCGTCCGTCCATTATACTGGTACCCCCATCCATTAGAATGTGAATTCATCTTTGTTCCACTTATCATTTAACACGAACTCCGCTCTAGGCTTCACACCCTGCGCCGCAGCAGCGCTGAGCTTTGCAGCGCCACCCGCGCACCAGGAGCCACCGCGGTCAGAGATCGCAGTAGCTGACGCTCAGAACCCATCGCGCCCCTCACGTGGAGAGATAGAGAGCCATGGAGAGCCTATGAGAGGCCAAAAGGCTTCGACTTTGGACATCAACTCAGAGATAGGCCAGATAGGCTGACAACCTCCTAATGGGATCTTAGTTTGGGGATGTCCTGGATGATTTTTACTTCGAGAATGTCACGCCCTCCTGATTGCTTCACACAAGCCGCATGACTTTCCTAATCCGACCCTCGTTGCATCTGCGCATATCTGCGCCTCTGCTCACATTCCATCAAGGCGATGCCTCCGCAGAAGTCTGCTCAAAGTCTGCTGGTTGGCTGGTTGCAAGGGTTTGGAAGGGCTTCCAACAAACACTAAGCGTTGGCAGACCTTGGGTGGACGATATTGAAGCTACAAGCATCTACAAGCAGATCTGCATAACGCAACCACCCCCTCTGCAAAACAAGGGACCCAAAGCTGTGCTTTGGTCCACAGCATCCATGGAGCTCAGATGCTGCTGCGTGGCCAAGACAAGGACCTGGGCAGCTAAGTTCATGGGCAAAACATGGCAAAACGAGGTTGCAAGCCAATTCCGGTCCAATTCATAGCGGATCTGCAAATCCACAACCTAAATGTCTAAGTGATGTTGGTGTAGTCTGGCGCATGACAGTTTGACAGGTACTTATGATGGAAACTATAGATCTTGTGGTTTGCAATGGGCGGGTCCTAACCTCATTGAACAGCGCTGAATGAACTCCATGGTCCAACGCCTCGTTTGTTGATCCAAGGGGCCTCCTGCCATCGCCTGGCTCTGCTGCACACCAGCATGGCAGCAGTGGCACTGCTTGCCGTCTTCAGGTTTTGCCGCTCCATGTCAGCCAAGAACTGCAAGGCACATTCCTTCAGTTCAAAGAATAATATCAAGGAACTGCCATGTGCAAAAATTGAATCCATTGAAATACAAGATGATACAAGTGAGAAGACACGGGCCGAAAGCACAGCGAATGACAAAGCACGGATAAACAAGAAAGACCTGTGCGCTACATCGCTAGGTTTCGGGCCCATTGTGCAGAAGAATTGCATGCTTGGATCGCAGCTCCATACCCTGGCAGAATCGGTGCATGTCGAGAGTGGACTGTTTGCATCCGTGTGAGTCTGCGTGGCTTGCCGGGGACATTGGGCCTCAATTTTCAACAAACTGTTCTTTGCTTTTAATCCTGACCATGCCAGCAAATATTGCTTATTATATCTTATTATTAGTAGTAAAAGCCGTTTCGACAAATTTGTAAATGAGGTTTCAAAAAAGCTATCATGACCCCATGGTCGAATTCATAGGGACGCGCAGCCTGCTTCACTGGCAAGGAGTTGCCCCTTTGCCGTCTCAATGAGCTCCACAGCTACAGCCCAAGGACCATGGCTTGATGCGACCACTGCAATCGTCGCACCTGCGGCTGCACATTTCAAGGACAACAACTATAGACACAGAACATGAACATTGCAACAAAGAATGCAACATTTATAGAAAAGAACTGAACGCAGGACATTTCAATGGTTGCAGACTCGACTCCCAAAAAAAACCAGGCACGAGCAATGACTATCTTAGTCTTCAGCGTGTCTCAGGCCACCGCTCATACAGACCTCATTGGGTTGAAGCACCTGGTCGGAACCAAGAAGCAGAAAAAAAATCATAGGAAAGATTGAACATGAAAAAATAGAAAGCAGTGGACAAAAATAGCGTGACAAATACGAGGAAGCGACAGGCGAGGCAACAGCACATCACCATGCAATGTTGGCTCATGAGCAATCGGGTTTGTCACAGGCAGAATAATCGTCAGCATGGAGAAGATAGCAGCCGTCATAGTCAGTCTGGCTGTTTCATTGATGTGATCGTGCCATCATGTTTAACAAGTCCAAGAAATTTGAGTGACCAACTTCGCAGGCCATTCATCAAACTGATTCAAATTGACGGCAAAGTCTGGGATATTCTGGGATACATAGTTATCATTGAAGTTATCATTGACTTATCATTAGTTATCTGATGTCATCTGGGTAAGCCAGATTTGGGGTGACCACGTCTGCAGGCACCTCTCCCATCTTCTCGAGGAGATCCAGGGCTTGAGGCCAGTCGCGGCATGCAATGATGGCCTTGCAAAAGGAGTCTCAGCAGTTTTGGATCTCACCAATCAAATATCATTTTTTAGATTTTTATTGAAATCATTGGCCACTTAGCTCGAAGGTCCACACGGCCCTCTAGAAATGCCCACCACCAAATGCAACACCCAGCAACACAAAAAAGCAAAGCGATGCCAAGCTGCTGCACCGTAGGCCACCACATCTGCTTGCAGCACCATGCTGGGCATTGCATGGAACAAGTGCAAAGCTCGCTGCCAGTGACTGCCTCGCCTCATGTTCAGCAACCCTGGCCCAGCCATCCCTGAAACAAATACATGTCAATAAACAGATTTTTTGCCAGAGCGTCCAACACTGGTTTACAATGGTTTACATGGATAACTACTCACAATTATACTAAATTATTCATCACGAGGACAATGTCAACAAGACGGAAAATGGCACTCTCTCTCTCTCTCCCCAGAAAAATGAACTCCTCGACCTTGATTCGGTAGGCGCATGATCACGCACGTGAAAAATAAGTTTCTGCAAGCGTCGAACAGGCGGTGATTGCTGCAGATATGCCGACCACTGATGGTCGGGAGGTCGCAAAGAAAAGAGCACTTTGCCACTGGGAGGCCTCCAGCAACGTTGAGTCTTCCGCAAAAAAGATTCAGCTGAAGATTTACATCCTAGCAGCTGCTAGCATACTAGATGAATGGCGCTGGATGATTTTGGTAGCAAGTGTCCTAATCAAGCGGCACTCGCTGTAATGCAAAATGCACATATGCGCACGGCTCGTGGAGAGGTGTCATCAACCAAGATATACCATGAGCTTCGTTGCCTTTTCTGCTTTAGCCATCTTAGGTCACTAAATGTCATGAATCTGAATGAATCTCATCAAGATTCATCAAGTACTTGTTGGCACATGGTGGCACTGCATGCCATGCAAAGAAACCAAAGGCCTGAGAACATGCGCTGGTTAGCGCATGGCAACTCATCTGGTCTGGACGAAGCTGGCGCCTTGCGCGGCTGCAACAATGGCCAGAGCCACCAAGGCGATCAAGGCCGTCTTGGTGATTCGGACTTTGTCGATTTGGTTTTGATGGCAAGTACTTTTTGCTTATATAATTTTTGCCAACATAATATATTTTTGCTTACTGTACCTAATATGTCTTATAATCATATTTTCTTGCTCTTTCTTGTCAAATCTGCCGCATCTCACCCAAGAAGCTAGTCGGAATGAAAAGCTGAGCCTTGTCCAAGTTTCATGTAGTCTCTTCCCCGCTTGGTTTTCTTGAAACCTGCTATGTTTATCTATGTTTCTGGTGTTCCCCCCTTGGCACTGTCAACTCTTGGCCTCACGAAGGAGATGGAGAGAGTAAGTGCATGTATGAGAATGAATGACACCAACTTTTAGCAAACCCGATCAATATTCACCAAGTGTCATGTTACAATGTAACATCATGATTATTCATAAGCATGGTTTCATATGAGTGATAACTGCCTCGCAGCATCTGTATCATGCACATCTGAGTCTACCAGGCACAAGTAATTGAATTCAGATAAATTAGAGACGGCTCGTGGGCTTGCGCTGTAGGATTTTTGGGAACTGTGCATAGCTGTGCATCTGGTTGAGGAAAGTTGAAGTCAAAATATGCTTCCCACGAACGAGCGGAAAAAGCTAGACCTGCTACAAGCCTGGCAGGTGAAAACCTTTGATCAATGACAGTGGGGACCTGAAGCCAGACACATGTCATACATTGTCATAGACATACTCTATAAAATAGAAAGCCCATGAACCGGCAGCAACCCACAACGCAGCAACCAGCCTTTTGAGTTCTGAAACTTGATCAAACTTGAAGATTCAAAATGATTCAAAGGCGCCTCTTCTTGACAGGTTGGCAGCTAGACGGATCGTACAATTCGAAAAGTTGTTCGAATTTGTCTCGAATCTCTTCTGGGGAAACTTCCAGCGGTGTTAGGCCTTCTAAGGACCGTCCGTGTGACTGTGCACCAGCCATCAACAGAACACGAGCGATAGCTAAGTAGCCCTGCTCACATGCAATGAACAAAGGCCAAGCCCCAGTCCGATCTAAGTCGCCTTTCTCCTTGTCTGCCCCAGCTGCCAGCAGCGCCTGAACAACTCTAAAATTGCCATAGCATGATGCGATGCACAACGGCGACGCCCCTGCTCCAGTCTCCTCTGGGCCGCCGTGGTTTACATCTGCACGCGCTTTCGCAAGCAATGTCACAACTTCGGGTTCATCTTGTTCACAAGCAATCCAAAGACAGGATCTGCCGTCTCTTGACGAATGGTTTGGATCTGCCCCAGCGTCAAGCAGCAGTTTGGCAACTTCTAACTCACCAGCCTCGCAAGAAATCCACAAAGGCGACTTGCCCTCCAAGTCCTGCTGGTCCTCGTCCGCCCCAGCTTCAAGCAAAATCTTGGCCATCCACCAAAAACCTCCCCGGCACGCAATCCACAAAGGAGATCTGCCCTTCAAATTGCAGTGGTTCGTGCTTGCGCCAGCTCTGATCAAGTGTGCTGCAACCTCAAGATGGCCGTTCTCACATGCTGCCATCAAAGGCGATCTACTTTGCAAATCACGGTGATCCGTGTCTGCCCTCGCTTGGAGCAACTGAGTTACCACTCTCAAGTCGCCTTTCTTGGAAGCAGTCCAGAGCGGTGACCCACCCTGCAGGGTGCATTGCTCAATGTCAGACCTTGCCTTCAGCAAGAGGTCTACAAGTCGACTTTCGCTCCTTCCACAGGCAATGTACAATGGTGAATAGCCCCGCCTACTAGCTTTGTTCACGTCTGCAGCTGCATCCAGCAACAACTTGGCGGTGTGATGGTTACCTTTTTTCGCAGCTTTCAATAGCGGAGACTTGCCGCTGAAACTGCACTGGTTTGGCTCAGCACTCGCATCTAACAAGCACTTCAGAACATCATTGTGGCTTTTCTTGCAGGCAACTTGTAGAGGTGATTCGCCATCCAGCAACTTGACTTGGTTCTTGTCTGCATTTGCTTCCAGCAGCTCTTTCACAACATCCAAGAACCCATTTCTGCAAGCAACCAATAGGGGAGACTCCCCATCTAGACCACATTGGTTCACATCTGCCCTGGCCTCCAACAAACATTGGACAATCTTCACCCACCTGAAGGCGGAAGCAGTCCATAACGGAGATTTTCCTTCTTTGCTCGATTGATTTGTGAGAGCTCCAGCATCGACCAAGAGCTTCACAGGACCCAAAGCTCCAACAGAAGCTGCCACCAACAGGGGCGATCGTCCGTCTTGGTCGGGCAAGTTCTTATCCGCACGTGCTTCAAGTAGCAACTTGACGATCTGTGTGCACCTGCCAGTGCTGCAGCCGATCCATAGGGGCGACTGACCTTCTTTGGTGACCTGATTGGCGTCAGCAGCTGCATCCAAAAGGAGTTTCGCCAGTTTCAAGTTACCAACTTGGCAGCAGCAAAATAAAGGTGATCTGCCATATCGATCCGCCTTCTGGGAGGCACCAGCTCTCAGTAAAAGTTCCACCACCTCAGGGTGCCCTGAAGAACAGGCACGACGTAGGGCCGTCTCACCGTTTTTATTGCGGTCATCTATGCATGCTCGCGCGTCAAGCAAAGCCCTTACACATTCAAAGTGCCCCTCCCCGGAGGCATATGCCAAAGGCGACGGCAAGGTGATACTGTCAACATCAATCATTTTATTCGGATTGATTCCCTTTCGCAGGAGGCTTTCTAAATCTTCCGTGTTACCAAATTTTGAAGCCATGAAGAGGGCCTTAACTTCATCAGCATCTGGGCGAACATCATCACACAACACCAAAGAGATCTCACAAGGCATCTTTAGTTCGCTCAAGATGCTGCTGTCATTTAGTATCTCCTGTTGCTGAACAAGTTTGATCCGGTAGATGGATATTTGATCTTTGATGACTTGCTCCGCGTTGTCTTCCGGCCACTTCTTGCACAAATAATGCTTCAAAGCTTTGATGGAGTCACCATCAGTTGCAACGATCCTTCGAACTGCGGCAGTGTCCAAACTGGCCACTTGCTGACCAGAAGTCCGAAAAATGTTGATTGCCATAGCTGTCCCCGCAGGCGCGCAAGATTGCTCGTTCATCTAAGTGACATCATTTCAGCAAAACCATATTCCGATTGCTGAAACAGTAGGAATGCCTTGCAAATTAAAATCAAATTGCGCGCTTGGCTTTACAAAGTCTATCAAAAGGATCCAAAAGTACTGGAAAACACAGTAAGGCACAGAACATTTTGTCAATCAATACAAACGCCCGTAGGTGCAGAAGCTCGTGAGAAGGCCATGGGTTTGATTCGGTATGATGGTTCTGTTATGTTATGTTGCTTAATTTCGGCTTTGAGAGCTGAAGAGCTGCACATGGTTTTGATCTGAATGGATGCCCTTCATGGAGAGCATTGCCATTCAACTGCCCCATTGTTGCCAAACATTCATTTGCAGCAAGAGGATGTGACAGGATCCGGGTAGCCAACATGTCGTCAGCATCATTCCTGAACTTCCTGCCCCTTTAAGTTGACAGCGTGGGGCAATGATCAAACTGTCCTCGCCTTGGCAAAGAAATGAAGAAATCCAGAGCCCGTTCCCATTGGCCAGCTTTGTCACAGGCCATGATAGCAGAGTTGCAGCTCACGACCGAGGAGCGTACTCGGGCAATGGCCATGTCCTCAAAGCAATGCTGGCCATGGGGTACCATGCAGTTCTTTTGTGTTCTTCTGCAATTTTTTGCAGGGGCGTCCTAAGGATTTGCCCTTCTCAGTGTCTCAGTTGTTCAATTCTTCCTCCTCACTATGCCTTGCTGCCACCCCTCGAATCTTCGCACAAAAGCACAAGCGGTGTTTCCCCAGCTAACTCTAAGCATAGATCTGCATGCTCTGCATGCTCTACGATCGAAAGTTGACGGCTCCTTTTAAATCGTTTTAGCAGGTTTCTGCATGAGTTGCAGTGTAAGCTGGACAGACCTGAACCATACACGGACAAACACGGTGAAAAGCTATGGCGGAATCAAGGCAGAAAAGATGTCAAACATACCCAGGAATCAACAAGGCCTACCCACCACTCAGCTCCTCCATGAGTTGCAAGGTCATCCTCCACAGACCAGCTTTGGCACATGCAGAGATCATGGAGTTGAAAGTGTAGAGATCTGCAGCTAGAGACAGGCAGCTCCTCACACAGCGATGCAGCGATTGTTAGTCCGGTATGTGGATGGATGGGGCGTGGTTCAAGCTGCTGCTTCTTTGAACTCAGTGCTTTCATGATCAAAGGCTCAGAAGTGCCAAATAAGGCACACAGATTTGCTCAAATCTCGTCTACCATGAAATCTGATCCGTAGCTTTGAAGGTGGTCTCTTCACAGCACCGCAACGACATGATGCAACCACACTCACAAATTGGTTATTGCAGGTATGATTACACCAACCAAATCTTCCCAGTGATCATAATTCACAACTAGGTTTACGACCACATCAGAAGCCACAGAGGCGATCACAGGCGTCCCCAGTTCTTCAGACATCTTTCCGAAGGATGCCGAGAAGACGCAGCTCTTTCGTCCGAGGCGCACGGACTGAAACAGCAGAAGAGCTTGCGACCATTCGCCTGGTGGATCTGGCCGGAGACCACTCGGAGACCACGGTAAGTTTCATGCATGTACAATGGATGTGTGCATCACAGGTGAAATACATGTTTATATAGGGAAACATCATATGTAACTATCCAATGGGTCCAGCTAGCCCAACATAGGCCCAAGTTGGGGCCAAGAGGTAGGTTTGATATGATTTGATGACATTTCCGGGCCAAAAGTAGTCTCAAACAGTCCAAAGGCTCAAACATTGGAGGACAGAACCTCCCGGTAGAGGCATCATGCCATCAACAACGGGCTAAATCAACCCCAAAAGGCCAATGGAGTAGAACAATATAGGACACCAATGAGGGAGCCTCAAAGGTTGAAAGAGGCGAAGCATGCGTTTAGGACAGTGCCAGAAACTTGAATCTGGCGATGTCTCGGACCCGAACATGAAAAATGGTCTCTCTCTCTCTCTCTCTCCATCGCAATGCCCCAAAGTAATCCAAAAATATCCAAAGGATGTGTCTTGAACAGGTTGATCTGCACAGCCAAAACGACCCACAATAAAAAGCAAAATGATGTAGTGCAACTTCCACTTGCATGTTCACTGAACGTAATCTGAACGCCTTCAGTATGCACATGATATGCCTGTCTGCATGCAATCGTCGTAAAGAAAAGTGGCAAAGGGAGAAATTCAATCTGCAAAGTGACAATAGTATACAATATGTGCTGAAATGATCAACATTGGCCATGATTGGACAATAGATGACAGAAAAAAGATCGAAAGATCCAAATGGCAAGAGCCTTTGTCTGAGTCCATGATTGCAGGTAAGCCACCTGCACGTGCAAAGGCACTTAGCATTGTATTCACACTGATGATGTCCGGCATGGTCCTGTCAAGGGACTGGGTTCTACATTGGCCAACCCTCTCACCACCTATGAACATCTGGGCAGTCAAGGAAAAATATAGAAAACAATGTATAAGTTTCATTCGTGCTTGTTCAGTGGCATTCTGTGCTGTGGTGTTGTCCGCTTCCTCATCGAGTGGAACAACTGCAGGGCATCTTGCCACTGGCCAGCCTGCAGACCAATTCGTTTCGCTCTGGCACCCTCGAAGAGCATGAAACGGGTTCTTCATTGATGAATGATAGAATGGCCATATTTGATCATTTCACATCGTGCGTGGCTACCGCAATGGTGACAACAGACATATCGACTACGGCAAGCATAATAAGAAAGCCTTAGCATCAGTATGCATCAGTCATGATCTCAATACAGAATTACTTAGTGGAGCAAAACACTCGTATCAGGGGAAAATGAAACAAGAACATGACTAGCCAGGTACCCGTCGGCCAGCACCAAAGCAACAACAACCACTGGGAATGAAAGGACAATGCCACCATGCAATTCGAAGCAAGCCGCATCGGATTGGTGCGCGTCACAGGGGGGATAATGTTTAAGAAGTTGGTCCGTTCTGACAAGGCACCCCATATCTAGGTTTGCGTTGAAGTATGAAGTTAAGTCTTCTTTGATCTTCTTTTGTGGGCCCAGTACGTTTTTTTTTGCTCAGATTTCTTGCCGTGTCTGCCGGGGACCCACAATGTTCTTTCCTTACTCGGCTCAGAATTTGAGAGAGATTTACTTTGGGAAGGGCGTTCTGTATTCTAACGCATGGGAGGAGATCATGCTGGAGCCTCAAATGTTCCTTCCTGTTGCAGAAACCTGTTTAAGCCACAGCCCTAGCCACAGCCGCCTCCTCACAAGCACTCAACGCGGTATTGAAACTGATCGTGTCCGGCATTGTGCTTGAAGTTCCCATCCTCAGACTGATTGTCTGGTCAGTTTGTCTGTCAATGACTGCCCACTTTGTCAGCTACGTGGCATGCACAAAAACAGATCCAAAAATTCCATATTGCCACGCACACGCATGATCAAACATGAGCCCGTGCAGCCATGACAACGAGCGATCCTACCCAACCGAATGCAGTAAAAAGAATTGACACCAATTGGCTACTAGTGACGCAGGAATTAACGGAGGATGGATCTGTGCAAAATCGGGGTTGGAATCTGTATGTAATCATGAAAGCTTGATCAGGGGACCACGATGGGACCAGGCAAAGCATTAAGAAGCCGAAATCCAGAGTCTTTTCCATGCATGCAGCTCGAGAAGCAACCTGAGCGTTCGAGCGGCTGCAAAGCAAATGCTGCTTCATCGCTTCGCGATGACATTTGACATCAAAAGTCTTGTCAAACAAAGCTCTTGGAAAATGCTCCTGGATCAGGGGCATTCCACCGCCTGTCTGAGAAAACGCTGCTGCGGAAACTGATAAGATCGTAACCGCCGATGCCATAGCTTGACCACCACCGCAATATACAGCTTGCAGCAACATGCATCAACAATTGTTGTATATTTTTGGATATTGTTAATGCGGATTAGCATCTGTTATAGTATATAACACTATCATTTTAGGATATTTCAGGACATTCAGGTTTGATGTGGAACTTGCCCCGAGTCTTCGCTTAGAGTGTGAAGTTAGCTATGCGGCACCTGGAGGTTGTAGCCAAGGCAAACACATTGCCTGAAGCCTAAGCACATGTCTGTGACAAATCACAAACACGTAGGAAAACCCTCTCAACAATCGGTGACTCACAGCATCCATCAGCATCCTAGGCCGAGAAAACCATCCCACCCGGCTGTCTTGGTAAGGAGAACCTCATGGATATCGTGTGAACAATATCCTTCTCCTCTTGCATCTCCCGTCGCATATCTTCAGGCAAAGGAGTGCGAGGCTTCTGCACATGGGGCAACACAGTGCGCTGCCCAAGAAACCCCACTTTCTCCCAGGAGCAATCTTTCTCCGGGAACATTCGGCCACCTGCATTCCTGTCCCGTGTCAATGACATGGACAGTTGAGTTTTCTCAGAGTCTTGCTGCTTGTGAGGCTTGTGCTGATTGATCTCTGGCTGTGAACTGACCTGACGAAGGCCACGGCGTGTCTGTCGCGCATGACATAGACTTCGGATAACCCGGCCTTCAAAATGCTTCCGCAAAGCTTCTGGGCTCAAATCCATGAGCTCCTCTCCGGTCAGAACCTGAGATGATGAAGATGCCAACTTCCTTGCAGGTGCCCTCGTTATTTCCATGCTTGGTTCAGACTTGACGGATGCTCCTAAGAGATCCGGTGTATTGTCCAAGGTATGTAGCAATCTCTGAAAGGTCCACGGGTAGGAATACTTCAATCCTCCATACTGCGATCGTTTAGAATGAGGCAGCGCGTTCATGGCAGAGGAAATGGCAGCTCCTTTAATTACACACCGCCACGGAATGCTTGAGACCGACTTGATAAGGCTGCAACGGCTTTCAGCAGAAAACACGCAAGCAACACTACACCAAGCAAAGGTTTTCAGGTTCAACGAGTTTGTTACTCAAGGTAGTCCGTTTACCCCCTACCACCGTGTTTGGCAACGGGTCTTCTTGAAAGAAACCCAGTCAAGGAGCCCAAAAAGCGTTGCAAGCGCTGCCTGCCATTCACTCGCCTTTTCACAGGCACTGATTGCAGAGTTGTAGCTGATTACGTCTGCCTGCAATTGGCATCGCCGTCAAATCCACACTGACGACAGCCCGTCTACTGGTTGGTGCCTGGGCCATGACTTCCTTCATCCTCCGAAGCAGTAAATTGGCACGCTCCCAGTGCCGCGCAGCACCACAGCAGGTGATGGCGGCATTGAATGCTGGCACGTGTGGTTGAAGTCTCTCCTGCACTAAAAAAAAACAGAAACTCACAACAGACATGACAAACTCACCATCACACACAACCCTCAAAATCTCTCAAAAACATTCAAAAACCCTTTAAACACAGTATGACATAAGGGAGGGGAGGGTGCTAGCGAGAGAAGTTGAGAAATATCAAACTATGTGGCCCCGTGCAGAACATCAGCTCCGCCATGAATGCACAATCATGCAAATGCAATTTCAATCGCCATTGTTTAGAGCACGTTGTGCTTCCCAAATTTGAATGTCGTCAATATGGATGGGTCAGTTGTGTGGCCAGGGGATGGACATGCTTTGCCCCAAGATGCCCGGAGCTTTGAGGTGGGCATTGTCCACAATGTCCACACTGTCTACTCTGTCTACTCCTTCAAGTCCTTACATTTATGCAAAACCTTAGCATCGCTGAGGGCGTTGGTCTGGTATCTCTCCTCCAGCATCTCAGTCAAGAGTTGCTGGGCAACAGCCCAAGCGGTCTCGTCACAAATGCTGATGGCTGTGCTATAGGTGATTTCCTCAGATGACGAACGAGACGGTCTTGTCGCAGGGAAACCAATATAATATACGAACAAGTAGGTTGTCACCTGTGACACCAGGTAATTATTTAGTGACTATAAGTAGGGGAGTGACGGATTGCGGAGCTTAGAGGCAACCTTATGCGATAAATAGGCAGGGGCTATCTGAAGCAAAAAGAGACGATCTAGAAGTGACTTCATGATCATCTTGGTTCAACAAGCTATTGTTCAAACAGAATCACTGCAGCAGGTGTCTGGGTGCTGTAAGGGGGTCTAATAATCCGAAAATCCTGCACGCAAACACCAAAAACACAATAGACTGACGGACAGGCAAAGAAACAAACAAACAAACAAACAAACAAACAAACAAACAAACAAACAAACAAACAAACAAACAAACAAACAAACAAACAAACAAAAAAAACAAACAAACAAACAAACAAAACAAACAAACAAACAAAAAAACAAACAAACAAGCAAGCAAGCAAGCAAGCAAACCAGCGAGTGACGGAGCATCAAATATCATCAAATGCTTGCACGGTACGTGCAAAATCTTGCAAACAACCCGTAGCACAAGCAAGCATGAGGAAGGATGAGGAAGGACAAGGAAGCAAACAGCATGTTTCATTTCCAAATCCCTGCGCACCCATGCACACCCCAGCTTGTCCTGACCAAGGTTCATTTGGTGCGATCGACGCCGCCTCCATCTCTCCTAAGAGACTCAAGCCTCCGCTCCATGCACTCTGGGCGTTGCAAGCGCTGATCACTGAATTGAAAGAAATGCGATCAGGAACCACTTTCCTGAGCCCAGGTGGCCAAAGTGATCTGACTTTGGAAATTCTTTGGCCGGGCGCAAGTGGAATCGGCTGTTCTAGGGCACTGGGTCACGTGATGACGTGATCGAATAAAAACTTTTATCAAAAAATAAAATTACTAGCCACAAAAGCAGTTGATGACCCTGGTTACTGTAAGTGCGTGTGAACAACAAAACCCAAATCAATAGCATATAATCAAGATGTAGAATAATGTGGAAGTGTGGAAGGCTTGGTCAACATCAAAACCTCACAACGTGCTTTGCAATTAATTAATTTGTTGTTGGAAGCTCTCAAGACCACTTCTGCGCGACGCTCTGAGCATCTGCAAGAGATGACCAACAGCCCCAAGAATTTGACAAATCAGGAATGCACATTTGCAAATCCAAACATGCAAATGGTATCAAATGGTACTGTAGTTGGTCAAAACATGTCATACAAATATCCTATATTACGCAATCGTTCCAAGCCTTTCCTGGTTTTCATGTTCCTTTCCAACCCCAAACAGTCCAAGCATCGCCCCAGCTGCACTGGCCAGGAGTTGAAACGCCATCTGCCAGTCTTTGGCTCTGCGAGCTGCCTTGATGGCCACGTTCAAATGGAAGGTGTTCACAGGAACCTCAGCTGGGCTCGGCAGCTTCAACCCCTGGGAGAATTTACAAAGACTACGGGAATGGCATGACGTGATGCGACATAATGTTTGTTTGCATGTCTTTGCAATGAAGGAATTGAGGAGATTGAGGAGATTGAGGAGATTGAGGAGATCTCTCTCTCCATTGTCGTCAGACGCGAGGTCTGTCTCAGCCAGGCTGAAGGACGAGAAATATAACAGAATGGACAGGTGCCAAGGAGGGAGCGTGCAGGAGATGCATAATGAATTCATGTGTGAGCCTGGCTTCCCTGACCTGTCTGGCTCAAATCCTTGCCTTGTTGCGGTTCATCGTCTTGAGCACATGCCAAGCTGTTGTGGCATAGCCACGTTCTGCCAGTGCATTCCTGAGTTCCCACTGTGATGGGCTGCTGAAAAGAAAAGTGAGGCGATGGATGGCGACTGCATGAAATCTTTTAACAGGCTTCAAGCAACCCAACGGTATCAAAGGTGACAGCTACCCAAGAATCTTCAGAGACATTCAGAAATAATCTTGTTCAAAGAATTCATCTTTTTAAGCACCGTCAGCTGCAGGGTCCGAGCATCAGCACCTCTGTCGGATCTTTGGGCTTCCGCCGCCATTTGGGCAGGTGGTCTTTCAGCAGTCTGTCCACAGACTCCTCGGTTGTGCCTCGAAGTGAATGATAGTGACCCCAAACCCACCAGCTCTAGGCAAATCATGAAACATATTGAAGCAACACATGACAATAACAACTTAAGATAATCTAAGTAAATAGCCCATGTATAGCCTATAGTAGCTATAGAACGAACCACATCATCACAACATCACAGCCACCAGGAGGGCCCTACCAAGACCACCAGCACTCGCCTCGCCGAGCCAACTCCAAAAGCTCCGCAGTGGGCGCCTGCGGCCCCAGTGTTTGATGACAAGCCATGTGACCTGGGCCTAATTTCACGAAAACTTGGCACCAATTTTTTTGTGTTTTTAATCTTGCTTCAGAGACGTTCACAGGACATCCTTCTAGACATTGCAGAATGTTTCGCTACTAGCTTTTGTGCATGGAGAGCTGGTGAACTCACAAAATCAAAGCAACATGGCTTGCTGGTTGAGGAAAAGGCTAACACCATGTCAAATGTGACAAACTCTTGGGGTCAGGGCTTCACATTATATTCTCGAACAGCTCCAGAATTTGCAGTGCATTTGTGCTGCAGGATTTACTGTGGATTTACTGCAGGACTTCGTGCTGTCAAGAACAATCACTGCCCTTGACCTTGGAGGCCGCCATCTTTCAGCTGCCCACCCATGGCGTCAGCCCAGCTGCAACGAACAAGGGCAGGTTCTCCGGCTCCACGGCTCTACAGCTGCAAGTCACAAGGAATGCGTGGCTTTGAGCTGGCAACAAAATCAGATCATCATCAAACAAATGCGCTAAAGAAGCTGAAGAAGCTGAAGTATGCCCTACACAAGCGTGCTTCTATGTGCTCGTTCTTGATATGATTCTGAAGTAATTTGCAAGCAAAATCCGTTGAAGTGGTTTCAAAGATGTTCAAAGGGAACCTGTTGCATCTGAAGGGGGGGCTGCAATGAGCTGCATGTTTGTTAACATGCTCTTGAGTTTTCCATGGAAATCCTCCAATCAAGTACAGTAAGCAAGATGGCACGGCTGGTGGCAAGTTTGGGTTTGGAAACATAGTGTTCAGAGCCTAATGCCGCAAGCTGCTGGAAAGCTTGTCCATGTGGTCCTTCAAGTTGCACAGAACTGGCGCTGGATCGACATGCAAACACGACAGTGACAACAACAGGATCAAAATCAAAGTGTTTCAACATCAAGAACAATAACTTCCAGACTCCGGACTAGTTAGCCACAATATTTAACACAAACAAAGTTCACGACGACAACCCAACCACAACCACGGCCGCAGCCAAGAACGCCTTGCACAAGAAGAACAGAACACAAGAAATAAGATGAAATAAGATTGTATCACCACCATCAACCTGTTTGGATTGTCCTAATCCGTCTGTTTTCTGACCAGTTACGCACATGATTGCCCTCCAAAAGCAGCGTGCCGAAGGCCAAAGCTTCTGCTGTTGCCCAGTCGATGGTCTCCCCGTTCTCCAGGTCCTATGGCCCTATGGCGTGTTTGAAGTTCCCAGAGTTCCCTCATGTTCCCTCGAACCTCAAAGGCACATGCGTGGCACATGCATGGCACATGCATGTTGCCCCCCTCTTTCATGAGGTTCACATGCAGGTGGCAGCTGAGTTGCTTGACTGTCCATTGAATGTCCTCTGCAATCCTCCATCCAACTCTACCTTTCCGTGCGCCGTCCTCCATCTTCTTCTTAAGCTGCCGCTTCAGTCCAGCATGGGCCTGTGACTGGGGAAGCGTTCAGATGCAATAATTAAGAATTCTGATGATGAATGATGAGCCCGACCGAAGTCGACAGATTGCATGGGAGGACATTGTTAAATGGGCTCTGGCCTTCAAGGCACCAGAAAGTCTTTTTTTGCATTACTTTTGGCGTTGCAATGATGGAGGCAAGAGCCAGTTTGCAGCAAGTGCGAAGGAAAAGGTGCTCATTCTGATGTTGTTTTCCTCACGGGTCGGAAGTATATGTAAATTGTGAATGGATGAAAGTTGGCTGATCGAAAGCAGGTTCGCCTTGAACCCATCCGGAACATAGCAAAGACGTTCCCCAATCTTTCGAAGAAGCTCAATGTCCACACCAGTAGGGTGGCTGTTTGATACATCCTGACACCAACAAGAGCTACGTCCTGAAACTGACATGCATGATTACATATGGTCACATGTCACATATGGTTACGTTTGGCAATGCATGGTACGCAAAGTGTTCAAATCCTTGGCCAACCTCATCCACACAAACATGAAAAAAAACTCGTTCACAGCAGTGGAAGGCCACTGAAGGCCATTTGTTTCATGCAAGGTTTTGAAGCTAAGCCGCTGTGGGGCGCACAAAGCCTTCCCACTTGGTAGCGACCTCATCATGCTGCCGGGGTCGTAATCATTGTATCCAAATGGAAGAGGCAGGGGCACTTGACATTCCTCATCCTCCAAAACATTAACCTTGAGCAAATTCAGCATGCAAAGGTTATTGTGCAAACTATTTGGAGGTCTCTCGGCTGTGGCTATCGGATTCCAAAAGACAAAATGAGAAACGTCGATGAACACCTCGGGTGACTACACCCCGCCCCTACTATTTGCGATTGCTCACCTGACAGCAAGGGCACCAGGAAAATAGGGGCTGTTCATTGAAGATGACATTGCGAAATAATGTCAAGTCATGTCATAGAGATAGCCGAACTCTCCCATGCAAATGCTCCATTTAGCTTTTCGATGTGCAATGCGCAAATGTTCCTCCTTCGCTCATTCAGATACTCTTTTGAATCTTCTGAGGTCCTGACCCATTCTGTCTCTTCACTTGGCTGAAAGCTATCAGCTGCCTGATCAAAAGCAGTCATATGAGGTCCAGATGATCCCCGAAGTCAACAAGGTGACACACAAGCTGGGTTAAACCCATGGCATGAACCTTCTACCTTGCCAACCTCTTCAGATTCCATTGCAGGATTGCAGGGTCAGATCGGCATGCCCCAGGTCAACTGATGTGAGGTACAACAAGCTCCGAAGAACGCCCCATAAATTGTCTTTGGGCCAACTGATACTGTCAGCAGTGCAGGACTTTTTGACTTTGGATCGCTGTCGGCCGCACGCCGCTTGCAGGTGTAGAGGGTACAAACCTCTGAAATCGATTCAGAGACCTTGGGCCACGGTGCTGGGTTCAAACACTGCTCATCTTCCACGTTTCTTGGCACAGAGAAATGCTTGACCTTTTCACAACCGCAAGCCAAAAGCACTACCTTACCATTGGTTGGAACAGCCCCATCCGCGAATTGAAGTCAACATGTACGGCAAGCTACGTGCACGCTCCTAGCTAAAGCTCACTATACGGAACATTACGGAACTGCCTGGCTCAAAGAGTTCAGTAGCATTCAACATCAATTGCATGGCAGGTGACTGTGTCGAAGTGGGGCAGTAGCTCCTTGACACTGACAATGGAGAGTTAGCAGAATGCCTCGATATGGATGTTCTATACAACTTGGGGTTTCTCCTCTGCCAAGACTCAGATGTTTGGTCAAGACATGGAAATTTGGATCAGGAATGCTCTGCGAATCAAGCATGAGTTCCCCTCAACTCCTCATCCGACCTTTCCATACCTTTCCCATAGAATGAGTTTGGCATCGCCTCTCTAGACTCGAGATACTGCAACGAGTACAGGGGCCGCTATATTTCGGCCCTGCATTTTTAGACCATTGAGACCCCCCATCCCCTGAAGATCCCTAAAGGGTCCTCCTTGAGAAAAATCTGGTCCTCTCTGGCTCGTGGCTGATATGCCAACATCAGCTGCGTGGAAGATCCGACGGGACAAAGTTGCAGAACGGTCCTTGCTCATTTTTCGTCGGACTGGAATAGTGAATAGTGAAACCTCACAAGATGAAACACGTTCTCCTTTTACCATGACCAGCTTACTCTAGCTTCAGCTACCTTCTATATATTGAAGAGCAAAAATCCCAATAATCAAGCAATGTCACTCATGCAACTCCATCTTACCAGCTGAGAGTCTTCAGCAGCAGGGGTAGGGAGCCACCCGTAGTAGGGTAGATCACATCAGCTGCCAAAATCACGTCGAAAGGTGCCTTCAGTTCCTCCGCGTCGGGGAGAAAAAACAGCTCCCTAATTCACCCGGGTACAAGTAAGGAGCTAGATGCATCAGAAAGTGAAAAACTTAGAGCCAAATCTGGATTGTCCAACATTTTCGGACGTGTAATCTTTCAATCAGCAAGACCCAGGTATGGGAAGAATACATATGCAAACCGCTATCACATGAACATCTATAAGTCTGAGTCTATATCCTTTATGGACTGCACAAAGAACGAGCCAAAGAGAGAGAGAGGGAGAACAGGTCAATCACAATAAAGATCCGTAAAGGTATCGGCAGTCAAGGAAAATTGCACAAGTCGCCTGATTCTTTGCTTGTTCATGCCAAGGTTCCTCCGGCAAAGGGTCTCCCCAAACTAATGTCCGGGCCTCACACATCCCGGACATGTCGTTGAGATCAATGTTCCTGGACGAAAGGTTTGCTTTTCCAGGTGAAGGATTCAAACAGTGGCCTGCGGCCTCACATCATTGCAAGACATGTTGAATCGAACAGGCCAAAATCATCAAAATGTTAAAATGTTCACTTCGCACCATTATTTGGATTTCAAGGCCTCCGTTTGCTACTGCAACTAAATCTGATTGATCCAACACACAGCAGCCTGCACTCAAGTTTTTCTCAAGAAGCCCACGGGCTCTGAATCTACACTTTCCGTAATCGGTAGACCATCGTCTTCAGCACATATAGCAAATACATGCAAATACCAGTACTGCTTCAAAGTTGAGATGTGTTAACACAACTTTACCTCTTCAAACTCTTGAAAGCGAAAGGGAAGAGAAGTGGCCATTGCTGGAAAACCTTCAACTTTGCAGTTTCCTTTGCTCTGGCCTCCTGGGATTCGCTCAGGAAATTCACGATGGTATCAAGGACAGGACGTTTGAAATGCTTATCTCGTTTCTGTTTGACGAAAAGCATGTTTTCATGGCGCAATGTTGTTGGAAGTCTGTGAGGTGCTGTCATCACCAAGTCTGTCAGAATTGCTCTCAACGTCTGATGCCATGCTTCATGATCCTTCGCCATTAAAAGTTCCTCTAGACAGAAGTCTTTTACAAGCAAGCTATCTTTGTGGACCAGTTTTGCCTTCCGGGCAGTTGGAAGGACGAATACAGTCGGTCCACCGACCTTTTGGCAAATATCAGGACTTGGTAAGTTGCCATGGTTCCCATTCTGATACTTCATGCTGGTGTCAAATTCGCATTCTTCCTGTGAGAAGAACCAAATTTGCTGTTCAATGCCGTTCTCGTCCTTAAACCTGCATTGATTCCCACTGCCTGGACTGTTGTCGCCCAGCACCTCACACTTCATATGGGCCATTAGTGCACGAAAGGTTGCCAAAGCATTCTTTGCGGTCATAGTCGTACAGATTCCCCACTGCATCTCCGTTTCGCGCAAGAACGAAAGCAGCTGTTGGGCACCAGGTCTGACATATAGCACCGACGAACATCCATGAAAACCGGGGTCCTTCTTCAGCGGAACAAATGGGCATTGCCCAAAAGACGACTCCAAAGGCACACAATTTGAAACCATCGAGGCACGCAGATCGCCAGCGCTTTGCATCGAAGGCAAAAGATTCAACGCCAAGGGGCAACCATACCAGACTCCATCTCTGGGCTAGCACACAAGGACTCCGTTCAGATCAAAAAGGATTGTCAATGGAAGCTTTGCGCATGGCTCTGTACCAATAGCACATACCTTTTCTCCTGGGGGGTTGCCATAGCACTTCAAGCATTTTGGCCTTTTTGTATGGCAAGTTTCGCAGCACCACCAGTCACAGCAAACTTTGTACATGCCAGAAATCTCGCAATGCTCCCCACAGATTTCACACTGTTCGGTCTGAATTTCTGAGAGGCGGCTTCTCCTGTCGCATGCTGTTGGGTTTGCTTGGCCAGTTCTTTCTCCACTTTCCAGTCCCTGATTGATTTCGAGATCACCCTCCCTCGGAAGGCCAAAGGGAGCTCTTTCACGGCTGGCCCCCAACCGCAGGGCCCGGCGAATAGTTGTAAGGCAATTTTCTTTTAGACCAATCTTCGATTCATTGGCCTCTTCAGGCGACGCCATGAGTGCCAAAGCGTTAACACTCACGCGATAGAGAGTGAACGAAGCAGAAAATGCATCTCATCGGGCATTAATGGTTTATCACAATCTGAAACATAGTTCCCACTTTTGATATTCCTATGGTCCTATACTTTCTCGCAGTTATCATGCTGTCTGGGTCAGTGTACTGTAAGGCTCAGAACCCATGGACATTTCAATGTCAATTGTTAATAGTATATGAAGCATCCTATCACACTGCCATACACTGCCGATGCGATCTGCTGCTGATGAAGCACGGATTCGGGATCCCTTAACCTTTTTAACATGGAATCTTTGAGCCCAACTGTCCGCTGCTGCCATGTGGACAGACTGTCTAACAAATGTCGCTGAAGAAATTCAAAGCTGCCTGAAATCTAGAACACTGCCTGCTTACACGTAAAGCCCCAAAGCAAACATTTGTGATTGTTTGCAGGTGAAAACTTTCTGAGTCGCTGTTCCGTGCGGCTACAATTCCGCTCCTCTGCAACAACGGCTGCATCTCCTGCCGGGCAGCTCACGCAAGATCATGGAAAATCAACTCTCCAAGACTTTAAATCACCTACCAAAAACAATAGCAGAATGGAAATGGAATGGAAACCGCGTCGAAGTCAGAAAAGCACTATCACTAATAGCCACATGAGACATCAGACTTGATGACTCAAGGGAAGCTTTTCCAGCTCCATGCCGTTGACATCCATTGAAAGGGGAGGTTTGAATCAGTTTCAATCCCTCTCTAGTGGAGAAATGTTTTCAAAAGGATTGAAGGAAAGCAATAGAAAGGAATAGAAAGGAATCGAAAGGAATAGAAAGGAATCGAAAGGAACAGAAAGGAATCGAAAGGAACAGAAAGGAATCGAAAGGAACAGAAAATAAAAAATTTTGGATTAAACAAATTGGAAAGTTCTGTCCTCCAAATCAGTGAGCACCACCTTGTCAGCTTGCAGGTATCTTGCAGCAGCCAGGCCAGCGAGCCCGAGCCCTGCGCCCAGCTCTAGGCATCGAGCGCCTGCAATGCCACGGTCACCGGTGGCCGTCAATGCTTTGGCCAAGGCCAGTCCCGAGGACCAAAATTGCCTCACGACAGCTGAACCTTGGAGATCTGGATACTTTGCAGATATTTTTGGGTTGAAATTTCAAGAAATCATAAGAAATCCTTGACACCCAGAGAAATCTGCGGCTAATCCACTACCAGTACATAATGACTCACTTTCCACAGCGAGATCCCATGATGCTAATGGAATCAACCATTGGTCTGACCACCACGGAATTGCAACATGCTATCACCAAAAGTCTGCTTCAGAAAAAATAACGATATCCTGGACGCTCCCAAGATTCGAAAATAATTTTCAAGCTGCCGTTGCTCGTTGCATCCATGCAAGTGCCAAGGTCAGCCAAGGTCCATGTCTGATAAGAATTGGCCGAGCTGCGCCCCCAGATGCATAGAAGGCACGGAACACAGCCTGCCACAGAAGAAATGCTGGGAAACATGGAAGGAGGACTGGACATAGCAGAAGCTTCAATGGCACGGAATATAAATTGCAAAATCTCACGTGTGCACAGGCATACGCATGCCTGCTTCGGCTCAAACACTCCAGTTGAAGTGCAGCTCAAGTAAGAGAAGCACAAGACTGCATTGTAGCAGCGACAAAAAAATACGTAAATAATACAATGCAAAACGCAATAAATGTAGTTTAATATACGTAGATACAATAAGTACCAACAGATTCCTTAGCAGCCAATTATGTAAACACAACAACCTACCCGGAATTGTCACACTATCTCCCTTCTTGGTTCACTTCTTCAGTGCTCCCCGGTAGGCATCCATTCAATTCACACAGGCCTCAGCGGCTCCCCAGCTCCAAAATCAAACGTCTCCGGTGCCTAGCGCAAGCACAAACAATCAATCCATCTTTGGGCCTACCCACTTCTATCCACTTCCATCCACTACACCAGAAATCCCCTCATTGGCATATCCTTGGATGATATTGGCCTTCAGGGACCGAGGGATGACATTGGTTCTGGATCATGCACGATTTCTACGAAGCACTTGGGCAATGTTGGGCTCCAAGCCTCCCAGCGGCGGTTCTTCTGTCGCTCAACACGGTCACGATGAAGCAGCTTCAACAACGAGTTGCTTGAGGCGTATCCATCGCTCGACATCCCATGAATTTAACTCGTGCAATGCTCCGGGGACACTATAGCCAAAAGATGTCAACACAAGTCAGGGTCAAAGATGTCAAAGGTTAAAGAACCAATAGCCAAACATAGCCAGACCAATATAGAAGTTGTATGGATTTGTGTTGGAAGGGACTGTGAACTCATGTGAATTCTATGCTGCTGCCGGCACTGCATCTGCATCGACCAAGTGTTGCGAGCGGTGGTGGTGTGTAAAAACAAAGTCCGTGTTGCGCACGAACAATCACGACCTTTTTGGGCCAAATGCTTGGTGCACCCTCGGAAAGGCAAGACAAGGATGATGATAATCACGAGGAGACAAAGGCATGGAGGATGATGATTCGATGATGACGGCCATTAAACATCAGAAACCAGAGCTTTTCTTCTCTCACACCCTTCCAAACATACCCATATACCCAAACTAATGCGGTGCCCTGATATGCCTTCGAGTACCTCAAATTCAAAAGCACTCTTTGCAAATGCATTATGGTTCCTCCAGCATGCCCACCAAAAGCAACTAATAAACATTGATGTGCAATGTGCAACAATAATCACCGCATTTGTCCTGGATCTTCTTGGAACATCTCTCAGCCGTCTCAATGACGGCAAGTCAGCGTGGGTGTATGCACCTCACTTGCTCAAAGGCCCTACCTGTGGACCACCCTGCAGGCCTTAAACGCAGCCTCGTGCTGCTTCCACAAGTCCTTTGTGAGCATTGGGCGGGGAGCAAAATCCAACTACGGCTTGACTGATCAAAACAGTTGCACACCCAGGATCGAGCCTACAGACATCGACATCCAAATAATTCAAAGTCTAGCCGAACCCTTCAACTTCTTCAACAACCCGTTGGCAGAACGCTTCAACCTCATTGTTCGAACGTTTGCAAACACCAAGAGAAGGTCATGCAATCGAGGAGCAGATTTCATGGAATCCAGCTCCTCCAAGGCCAGTCTGTGAAACTCCAAAGGTAACATGGACCATGAGCCGCCACGAGCCGCCTACATCCTACAAAATTCGAGAAATTTTCCTCACTCACTGGATCGTAGTTCGCATAGTTCGTGCATTCATATCCACTGTCATTCTCCATTGTCATGATGATCCCCTGCAAATGTCTGTGAAACGAGCTGCCCGAAGAAGTACTAGGTCGAAAGCCAGCGCATGATCATGTCCGAACAAGGCAATGAAGCTAAAACATACCATGCCATGCGTGTCTATTGGGCATAGGGTATGGTAGAAATATCCCAAAGCATCTTTGCGGAATCGAACCTGTCATGAAAAGCGAACAAATCTCAGCCGAAAGAAGCGGGTGTCCGTTTGAGAGGCGACGCTGTTGTCAACCAAATATTTTGAATACCTCAGTCCAGTTTCAACCGCCATGGCGAGTGCAAATGGAATCACAGTCAAAGCTGCAGTGAACCGTTGCCTGATCTGTGAAGCCGAAGATGCCGGATGCAAAAAAATGTGTCCCACAGCTCCTTTTCCGTGTAATAATAAGACACCACCCAGCCGAATATGACTGAAACTCGTTGAATATGACTGAACATGATTGAGTATCCAAACGCTTACTGTACCTTTTTCGTACGGTACTGCGGTGGATCCTGGATGTCACCCGTTTCAAAAGGAGGCCGAATTGCGCAACTTGGCCCCTTTGAAAATCTGCCAAGTGGCACTGCTTCCGTTCGGGGATGCTTGTTGATTTGCTTGTAAAGTACAGGCTGAGTATACCTGCAAACAGTCTGCAAGCAGTCTGCAAGCCCATGCGCATGACCAGTGCAGCATGGTGTAACACCAAAACTTGAAACCACCCAGGAGAATAGTAGGAACACTGAGGAACAGCAATGTCAGTTTTCTGTCAAGATCAATGACAACGCATTCCCGGGCGTAGTGTTGAGGTGGGTAGCTAGGAGTCTGCATCGGATTAACATTCCAAGCCACGCTGACAACAGCCGCGTGACTCCTTGACGCTTCACAAATGCCAAGATGCTCAGGCGCATCAGTTTCGTTGTGCCCAAAGCGCCGATAGCAGATCTGGGAAATGACGGTGAAACGACACAAATCACCGTGACATTGGTGGAAAGATGTTTACATGCAGGGAGCTACGCAATTCTTGCCTCTCTCGCTCGCTCTTTCTCTCTCTCTCTCTCTCTCACAAGTCTGGTTGGCAGGCAGCTTTTTTTTATAGGGTCACCCCCCACCTGTTGCTATCTACACCTATTTACCCATCTCTGTCTAATATATGCAAAAATATCTACATATATACACATTTTTTTATTTTAATTCATTTATTGATTTTCCTAACTTTATCTACATATATGCAATATTGTGCAACCATATAACATACATTTGCGCCTGCCCGTCCAGAAACAGGGAACCCCAATGCTGTGGGTCTTAATGACCTGGCAACCCCTTCCCACTCAACATTGCGAAGCGGCCACGTCAAGAATGACCTCAGCGTGAGAATGATGCAGGAACCAAATGGAGAGACTTTAAGCAAAGTCTAAGCATGTTCAAGCTCACTGCCTGCCTGCATTCCTGAGGTCTACCCAACACAGCTGAGGTTGAAATTACCACAGGTCAAGCCACGCAAGCCACTTACAATATTCTGAAAGACAAAGCCACGAAAGCCACTTACAATATTCTGAAAAAAAGAATGGCAAAAGACACAGCGCGTAGCACTCTTTTTATCTTGAGCCAAATGTGTCCGTATGGCACATGTTGTTTTAACCTGACCCTGTGCTGGACGGCTGTCAGTGCCTAGCAAACTGGATTCCTAGCAAGGATGCTTTGACTAATGCATGTCTACCACTATTTAGTAGGGGGAGCCCAAAGGCTGCACACCCTGTTTTGTGTGGGACTTGAAGCATTGAATTCATACCTCAATAGGACAGTTGGTGACACGTATGCGCAGTGGTAGGTTTGCCTGAATTTATTCTTCTCCCCCTTCTCATGGTTCGGAGCTTGACTACGAAGTCTGAGCTCTTGAAGAAATTCCTGAAATGATATTCAGAAGATTCAGCGCTTCCTGCCACTTGTGCGGTTCCAGCGACTTGGTAAATGGGTCTGCTCTCTGTAGGGCAGTTTTTATGTACTGCAGTCTGACTTGTGGATCTTCGAAGATTTCGTACAAGGATGACAAATTGATTTTATGCACCTTGGACAAATGGCGTAGGCGTGGTGAATAGCCACCGTGGACTATTTGAATCACCGATGCATTATCTTGATGGCATATCAACTCAATAGGTCGGTCCAATACAAGTTGAAAGAGGTCCATCATGGGAACGCCTTCTCCAAAAACACCACTATCAAGGCTGATGATCTCTGCTTCGCACGTGGATCTAGCCGTAGCACCTTGACGCTTTGACCCCCAACACAATGGCCAAAAGGAATTGGGTCCCTCCAACGTTAGGTACATACCTGATGTGGATTTTACGTCATCGATGCTTGACGCATGATCGGCGTCTGTGTACAAGCATAGTTTCAAGGCTTCAGGTTCATCTCGAATGTATCCCTCCAGCATGTAATCAGTTGAACTCTTTAAATAACTCATCAGTCTAAACAACCGACGGTCATCTGCACGAGACCACTTTGTGATTCTCCGTGTTAGAACTGATATTGCACGCATGAGGTCCGGGCGAGCAAGGCGAGCACACCATAAGATTTTCATGAGAACTTTTGATGCATCACTGGACATCTCACCTCGAATCTCAAAGTCACTGTCAACTAAGGATCCATCCGGCAAGTACGGTGTTGAGGCCTTCTTTAGAACACAACCGCTCAACTCTTCGTAAGCGATGCAAGCATTCTTGACAAAGTCCGTCATATCCATTTTCACGGATGCACCATGTTCATCTCTCTCTACGATATGCTGCCTACCCAAGACTCTGTTCACAGGAGTTGGATCTTCTATCTCGATGTGTTTGCGAACCATTTCCCAGAAACCAGCATGTGCGTCCTTTGGACCACTCAGTATCATGTCGTCTACGTACAAAGTCAGTAGTAAACCGGATTCCTTCATGAAGTATGTCGATTGGAAAGTATCGGAACAATGGGTAGATCCAATCTGCTTCATCATAGCTTTGAACCTTTGATCCCAATGATAACCAGCCTCTGGGTGTCCGTAGAGACTTTTCCAAAGTCTGACGCATGGCCGATGTATTCCCCGAAACTTCTCCGGTACTAACTCTGCTGGGAGTTCTACCCATGTGGGAACTTTTGTGTTTAGGAAGCTCTGGGTGTATGCACGCACAACATCACTCTGTGAAGTGGTATGCCCCTTTAAGCTGCCATATGCCAGATTTGCGTTGATTCCAGCAATCCCCGATGGGTTCACCTTGGCTTCTTGCAGTACTGCGATGTTATTATCCTGGTCGCGGATGTCGTCGCCCCGAAAGACTATTCTGGCCTTCAACCGACGAAGCTCTGGTGTTTCCCAGTGCTTGACGCTGAGAATTGTCATCAAGCGCCCAACATGCATCGGCTGCTTGCTCTTCATCAAGTCCTCCCTAGGTACAACGTGATTGTAATCCCATGTCTTGTTTTCCAAGATCCCAGCTAGCTCCTTGGCAATCGCATCTTCCCATCCAGGGTGATTACACCAGTCTTTACGCTCTAAGAGTAGGTGTATTCCTGCGTGCACTACTGGAAGACTAGGCATATTAGGATTATGCTCGGCATCGCTCTGGGGTCGGGCCGGAAGGCCACTGACCGTAGGTGAATTGCTTTGCACTGGGATGACAGGAACCGCTTCTACCTTTGTAGGATAAAAACATTCGCTGATTGTCCTAGCCATACTGATCGGATAAAACGCAGTCTTTGGTGTTTCACTTCCCTTTGCATGGTCATGGTGAAATCCTTTGGGATGTTGACATCGGCATTGGTTGAGATTGTGTGCAAGACGGTAATTGGATGTTACTATATGCCACGGCTTAAGCATGGGGTTTCCCTTACTGCTTTGGAGTCCGAAGTAACAACCATGACACTCTGCCAAGTACAGGCCATTCCTTTGAATGAACGCAGTCAGCTCTGGCAACAGCCATCCCTTTGCGCCCTTCGGCCACTCGAAAGCGATGTGTCCTCCTGCCTTGAGAACATTTTCTGCTGTCTCAATGAAGCTTTTCAAGAGTTTCCTAGAAGTACTTCTCCTTTGTTTTAGCTTCTTGGCAAATGGTTTTCCGTATCTTGCTACATTCACCGATTGCCACTTGCTCCAAGGATCGCATGGTAACGATCCCCAAAGGTCACAACCAGGGAACTGCGAAATCA
>VSDK01000981.1:246957-340172 GCA_009767595.1 Symbiodinium kawagutii | reverse complement strand
ACTTGTACGGATCTTCATCATCATCCGAAGAACTAGAACCATTGGAAGATCTTGGGGAACCATTCGAGCCACCACCACTAGAGTTTCCCGGGCTTCCTCCACCACCCTTCGGCTTGGACGATGAAGACGAGCTGGAATTACTCTTGTGCGAATGCGACACTGCGGATGGAGATCTCGAAACACGTTGTTCCAACTTCACTAACATGGTTTTCATTTCTTGGATGGCCGTCTCAACCGATTGTTTGGACTTCACCTCATTTTTGGGCACTCCCTTCGAACTTCCCGCGCCATTACCGGCTCCGACGATTGATTGGACCGGCGGTTTCATAGCTGACCCTTGGATTATTCCAATGGTGTTCCTGAGGTTCGTGATGGTTTCATTTTGATCCTGAACTCTCCCAGTCAATTCACTGATCAACCTGTCCCTTTCATCCAACATCCTCTGAGCTTTTTGGATCGTGTCCTGTTTCTCATCAATCAGCATCTGAACTCTTTTAGTCAGCATTTCTCTCTCGCCCATCAATGATCTGATATCCCCTTCAAGAACATCTTGATTGATCATCAAACTCTGAACTCTATTCACGAGGGTTTCCTTTTCCTCCATTAAGGATTGCACAGTGTTCTCAAAGCCATCTTGATTGTTTGACATCCCTTGGACCATCTGTGCAAGATTATCCCTCTCATGGGTCAACTCGGAGATCCTACCTTCCAAGGTTGCAATCCTCCTATTGGCTTCAGCTTCAACCAAGGCTACTTCGGCTTTCGCCCTGTTCCTAAGCTCTGTTGAAGTTTCGGCTGCACGTTTGCGAAGCTGTTCAATCTCGGTTTGAGCATTACTTGCATTCTGCCTAGCCTCAGCCTCAACCCTGTGAACATATGTTAAAGCTTCTGCTTTTGCAGCCTCTTGGGCTTGGATCACAGCTTGGTTGGCTTCTTCCCTCAACTGATCCCTTGATTGGTTCAAAGCTTCCTGAGCTTGAGAGATTACGGATGCTCGGTTCTGTTCCACTACATGATGAGCCTGTGCAACAAGCAGTGGATCCAAAGACACATTAAGCTCCTGCCTAACATTGGTTTGATACTGGTGCTGATGATACTCTTGTTTGAGGTTGTTTTGCTGGACGAAGTTTGCCCCTTCTGGAGTTCCGACCGGACCGATGCTGGAAGGATCACCACCTGGAGGCACCCTGAAAGGGTTCACTGGAACTACTTGATTATGACTTCCTGGGCTTCGTATAAACTGCGATAGCGTTCCATCGGGACTTTGCCCCACCTGGCGTTCATCATCATCCCCAATAGCCATCTGTGTGCCCTGAGAACCGGTGCCTAGTGGCAACACTGGGTTTGGGTCTTCAGCCAACATTCCCATGGTAGAGCCCAATGGCTTCATACCCACTCTTTGTGTTTCGGGTGTCGATAGTGAAGACTCTGAGGATGAAATAATCTGCACCTTTGTGGTGCCCGCAGGAACTCGCAGATCGGATCTACTCCTATCTGTTGATTCTGATGTTTCGGATTCTACCTTTGGTTCGAACGACATTGTTTCTTTTTACCTTCTCAACCACTCCTGCACTAGGGGCAAGGAATCGACCAGGTACTTTGACTGTGGGATCCCACTTGCAGCTTGAGGCTTTCTAGCCAGCTTGATGTGTACCAACGATACCTGCGGAGTGTTGCTGTGAAATTCCTCGACTACTTCCTTCGTGTCGTCGATGAAGCACAGCTGGGACTCACAGAGTCCAGTTTGATCCAACAAGTCCTGAACTGCTGCACACTTACCTGCTCTCCCTACTCGTTCGGCACGAGTGATCAAGAGAAAACTGACAAGCGCTGACAATCCTGTACTGTTGTTGATATATCCAAGAACTTCCCCCAACCTGCGATCTGTATCAATGTAAGATAAGATAACGATGAAGAATGCTCGATCGGATTGTTGTGCTGCTTCGATGCAATCAATTAAGAATTTAGCGTTCTCAGGTGGTACCTTTTGCAAGTCCCAAGTTGTTCCGCTCCTTGAACGATCAACTACCTGATGCCAATCCAATAAAAGTAATCGCACTGAAGACTTAGGTTTACCGTCCAGTTGAAGCTGAATTTTCTCCTGACTCTCGGTTCGTCCGGCGAATAGCAGCTTGTAAACCAACTGAGTTCGGCTGTACCTCGGCCTATACTCTAAAGTCTCCTCCGGCTCTGGAACGCTTGTAGCTGTAACCTGAACCCTTGATGAAGATCCTGAAGATTTAGCCTTAGGCTTCGCCCTCGCTGTAGATTCCTCTTCTGTTGTAATCTCCCGGAAGCTCCTGTAAGAAACTGTCGAAGTTACCGGTGTAACCACGTCCGAAGATTCAACGTAAGGATTCACACACGAAGATGAAGATGCAGACGGTACCTGCGGAGCGTGCTGTTCAACCAGATCACGTCTAATCCGAGCACCTCGTTCCTGACAAAAAGACTCGTCCAAGACAAATGGATACTCCTGAGAGAACTTGCCCTCCTGGAGTCCTTGTTCAAGAAAACTCGCCTTTTGACTGAAACCCCGTCTGCCTCCCCTTCCAATGTCGATCGCGTCCCAAAGGCCCACAGAAAACCGGCCCGAAATATCCTCACGAGGAATTGTGTGAGACGAGCAACCAAAAACAACAGGGGTAAACCAAACAGAAACAAGCTACGGCTGATAACCAAAAGAATGGCAAAAGACACAGCGCGTAGCACTCTTTTTATCTTGAGCCAAATGTGTCCGTATGGCACATGTTGTTTTAACATGACCCTGTGCTGGACGGCTGTCAGTGCCTAGCAAACTGGATTCCTAGCAAGGATGCTTTGACTAATGCATGTCTACCACTATTTAGTAGGGGGAGCCCAAAGGCTGCACACCCTGTTTTGTGTGGGACTTGAAGCATTGAATTCATACCTCAATAGGACAGTTGGTGACACGTATGCGCAGTGGTAGGTTTTCCTGAATTTATTCTTCTGAAAATTGTCTTAAACATTCTCAAGCATCTCCACACATGTCCAATCGCCCTGAAGCAAGAATCAAATAGAACCCTTGCCTTTTTTCAGAGAATTCCTAAATGCTTCCACTGTTCTCAATTGTTAACCATTGCCATGAAACAGTCATAGAACCATCTCCACTGAGCATTTTTCGTTGGCAAGCCGTGGCTGCCAGGTGACATCAGTTTGCCACGTCTGTCGCCATTCTGCTGCCAGCTCGAAGGCACTAATAACCGCTACAGGATCGTCTCCATTCACCTCGTCTGTCAGCTCTATGTCCCTGTAGAATTGCAGGTCCCCCCGCATTATGCCATCACTCGTCGTTCATGATCTGTGCAGAATGGAACCATGAAGCTATGCCATGACATCTGGAGCAACACAAGCTAAGACTTCTATAGACTTCTGCATTCAACTTCAGCACAGTCGATGCGGAATCAAGTGTGACAACACGAAACATTGCCAGCATTCTGGTGTCACTAGGTGCGAACATTGGCAAGAATCACAATGCTTTCCTTATTTTCCTTGCGCCCACTGCCATTCCCTGAGATGCGTTAGTAGACCCAACGTCCCTGCTGAGTATATACTGATGGAATATGACGCATGCTGCTGACTATTCCAAGGCCAAGCCACATGTAGAATGGGAAGGTTGAAGGTCTTACCTCGCAGGATTCAAGTTGGATGAAGTAAAAGTGTAAGACGCTTTCATTGGAAAACCATTAATTACAGTAATAATTTGTTGCTCAAAATCTGTCCTGTCTCATTAAACAACCGCCAGGGTTGCTTCAAAACAGGTCGTTTTCAATTCAACTGCCCTAAAGTTGGAACACTTCAGAGCTACAAAAATCCAATGAAAAACCCACATCTCTCCCAATGTTCTCCCAGCTAATCCTGCTTCACATCCCACATCAAATTGCCACAAAATGGCTTGGCACCTGCCTGCCTCAGGTTGTGTGTTGTTTAATGAAGTTTCCAGAGGAAATTACAAGGGCCTAACTTATCCTAACTTACCCTAACTTTTTCCCAGGCCACTCCCAGGTTATCCTAATTTTTTCCTAGATTTGGCCTCCTCTTCCCCAACTTATCCTAACTTTTTCCCAGGTCACTCCCAGATTATTCTAACTTTTTCCCAGATTTGGGGACACAGCTTCAAGGAAAGTGAAGTCAGAAAAAGTTGGGAAAAAATAGGGATTCCAGGGCTTGAAAAACACCCCATTTGAAGCATACCCAATGGTTGCCCCAAGACTGTCAAGCTTCCCTCGGCTGCTTTCAAAAAAGACCCACCCTTCAGCTTCAGGCAGCAGTAATAATTTGTCATCGTCATACCGGAGTCATACCCCACTTGGATTCAGAGATTCAGTACTGTAGAACGCATCGTGAAGGAAACATCCGCTTGGGCTGAGTAGATCTCCGCAAGGAGTCACTTCTACGATTCAATCTATCATGTCCCGTAAAATCAAACACACCTAGCGAAACTGCACACAGTTTTGGCATGTTATGGCTATGCCTCATGTTTGGAAAGCAAACGGCCCTTGATACTGCGGCGTTGTGACACTATATACTCAGGGAAGATGCTGTGGAGTTACCGTTGTTGGTGTGCCGTGATTACGTGCACCCAACCACCGTGGCGGCTCTTTCTTTTGTGCCAAGTACCAACGTCGGATGTGTACATGGTCGACCGGTCATCGACTGGATCGGTGGTGAAGCCTACCTGGCGACGAAGCTGGAAGGAGATACATATGGCCCTTGGCATCATAAGGCTCATAAGGTGTGTTGTTCTAATTGCTGCTTCAATCTGAATCACTGGCTCAATGCTAATCAAAGACCTACCCCAAAAGGCAAGCAGCCTGCGCTTTCAACATCTTTCAACTATAGTAAGTATATAGATCAGGATTACTAGCATGACGTTGAAAGATGCATACTGCATATAGTTTAAAGTAAGAGCAGCTCACCAGCCTGATTGTTGATGATCACGTGGATGGTGCCACCAACATCAAACTCCTGAAGAGAGGCGCCACAAGTTGCACTCAGATCACCCAAACCCCAAAATCGGCATCCTGCACGTGAGCCAATTGCATGGTCTCATACACGACACCCTGGCCAGCAAAAGAAGCATCCTCAGAGCGGCAGGGGCCCGGGTTGCAACAAAAATCGACAAAGTTTACCTTGTGCTTTTCTAGCTTCCAAATTGTTTTGGGATCGTCTTATCTCCGAAAACATCCCTTTGTACAATGGACCAAATCACGGGCAATGACACAAATTTGATGGCCGTCGAGTGTCACCATGGAAGAGGATGGGCAGAACCCTCGAGCGCGACTCAGCAGTGTTGCCAAGGTAGTACCTCAAGCAATCAGAACTCACAGACATGACTCAAAATTTGCTTAAATTCCTTTTTCAATTTGATTCATATATGGGGAGATTCTGGAAAATGCATTTGCATATTGAAGCAAGATCACTCATGTTCCAGATCAAACTCTGATTGACTTTGAGCCGGCGTGTCTCTATTCGAGTTTTCCTCCGCACTGAAAAACCCGGACAGGCACACATGAAACCAACATTGGGCCAGTGCAAGCTGACTGTGAAAACAAAAAGCGTAATTGGCGGATATTGGCGGATTACATGAATCAATGAAATATAATGAAATGTTTTGCAAAGCGGTACTGTTCCGCAACACGAACTGTGACGCAAACGGGCGACCAGGAAACCTTTTTTGTGTACAAACGGTCTTGGGAACATTTAGACCAAACTGAGACATTTTTGCAGTGTTGTTGTTGAAATTTTAGTTTAAGTTTAAACCATTTGTTGTCACAGCTGCCATCCTACACAACCCTACCGTACCCCTTGCAGCCAACAACTGATTTATGAACCTCCTGTCACTTTCTTGGACCGATCACCATGTGTGACCTCGAGTAAAATTTGAAGATATCTGAAGCAGGTCCATTTCTGGATCAATTTTTTGACCCATTCCCAGCCCCCCTATCATTTCAAGGCGCTGCTTAGCTCGTGCTCGTCCAAGCGTAACCGTGTTGACCTCGAGGCAACAAGTGCTGCCCTTTTGTGCTGCCCTGGACTCGCAGCGCATCTCGTAGCCAGTGCAGCCAGGTCGCCGTCTCCAAATGCGAAGGATTTGCTTCCAGAGTTGCTGTGATGGTGTTGCCACCCGGCAGGCTGAAGGTCTCAGAAAGAAAAAACTCAGCGGAGGAAGGCTCCATGAGGCTCCTTGAAGATCTTAAAGGAGTTGGAGTTTCAAATCTTTGATGATCTGAACTCTCAATATCTGACAAAGTTCCCACTTAGCAAGGTGTAGAAATGATTCTACCCTGTCCCTCCGCTGCAATTTCCCGAGCTTAGTGTCTCAGAGACTTCATGTACAGGTGCCTGGGAGGTGCCCAAGTGGTACTTCACATCACCAGCGAACAGCCAATCATCTCCTTCACTCCTTGGAGCCAGAGACGGTGCTCGCAGAAGTGTCTCAGAATGTGAGAGTTTCACCTGGGTCACATAAGTAGGAGCACCCCATACAGGCGGGAGGGTTTGTCACATCGATCTGTGTTGCTTTGGAAGGTTCCTACGCAGCGAATGCGATGCGGCTTGGTCCAATCAAGGGGGAAAATAATTTCAGGCTGTGCTTCTTGTGAGCTAGGCACCACTTGTGGGACTGCACCTCGCCCTGGGGAAAAGATATGCACAGAATTGCACGTGTGTCAAGCAGAAGCAACAGCAAAAGCCATAAAGCACACCCTGCGGTTTCCTGAAATATGTTGCAGTTAGGAAAAAATGCACCGAGCCAACTTGACTGCATTGGACTCTTCAAGGCAGTGGCTAAACAATCAAAGCATCAGGGCAGCTGGTCTCCATTTCAAAAAACAATACTGTACTACATACCGTATACAGTATACGTGTCAATATACAAAGCTACACCGACCTGAAGAGACCAGCACGAATTGCAGCTATAGGTTGATTATCATCGGGGAACTTACCTCTCAAAGTCCAAATTGCCACTACAATTGGCATGGGACCCACAAAGATGTGCAAAGAATAGGCTGCTGTGAGCCGCTGTGAGCTGAACTGAACTGTTCAAGATGCTTCTCTACCAACTTCTCGAAGTCGTAGTGAGTACCCTGAGCCGACACGATTTGCTGCTGGATGAGGTCTGGGCGATAAAGTCCGTGCAACAGGGCGCCCAAGGCGAGTCAAGTGTGCTACCTCTCCTGGCCTTGACTACCATTTTTTGAGAAATGCTGTTCTGCATTTCAAGGTTGACCTGTCTCTCCTCAACATTACAGATACTCAGTAGGTCTTTATTGCTGAGAGCTCCAGGGCTTTAGGATCCGTTAGCAGCTTCATTTTTCTTGCAGGGGCTCCAATTGCTTGTCGGCTCCATTAAAAAGACTAATGAACCCAAACTGATTTTTTTTGGCGCAGTAGGCGCCAAAGTATTGCTACTGGTGACAAAACAATGGTATCTTTCAGAATGCTTCTGAAAGCCTTGAACTCCGCGAACATCTGCACCAAAGGCTTTCGCACCACATTGGTCAACACCTCAGCACACTGCAAGTGGAATTGCTGTTTTACTTCAGCTTGGGCCACAGCCTCGCTTGTTGGTGTCCAGAATTGATTTCATTTGTCTCACTGGGGTGAGACACGGCAACTGCTAGAAAAATAGGTAGGAACATGTAAAAAGTGAAGGAGGTGCTCGGCACAGTAATTGCCCACATTACAACCATGAGAACAAAGTGCCGTTGACGAGGGCGAGGGAGGGCTAGTGCCTTGACACCAAGTGGCATTCAAGCGACCTCTGTGCGGCATGCCGATCACACATTCGGTCATGCCCAGAGTGGCAGCCTGCACTCCACGGACTGTCACGGACACAGCGGTTGAACCTGCTCTCGTCAGCTGACCCCCCGTTCATTTCAGCATTAATTGCAAACACATTCACTAGATACCTCAGCTTGTGAAAAACAAACACCCGAAACCCTTTCTCTCTCGCTGGACGTGGCACACCCGAAACCCTGTTGGTCCATGTCAAGCACAGCTTCCTCCGACCGGAACAAACTGTTTCTGAAACCCGCCTTCTCGATGGCAGCGTTGACACCTACATTCGCATGTCTCATCTAGGATATCTAGGAGCTATCAGGATACGAACAGAATCGAACATAAAAGATACGACAACATATGGTAGGATATCAGGATACTAGTAGAATCTACTAACAGAAAGAACACCACAATCAAAGCTTGAAAAAACAACTCCGGATGTGGTGGAGCAGCGACTCAAACTGTATGACATGCGTCTCGTATACGAATCCTGTACATGCTGTAATCATGCATCGGCTGACCACATATGCTCAACCTTAGGAGGCAAAGTGTTACAAGAGGAACTTTATCATCAGAATTGTGCCTGCTACAGCTGCTTCACCGCCATCCACACCAAAGCGCTTGGTCGTTTTGTACCTTGGAAATGAAAAGAATGCCAAACCAATCCAAGACATGTTTTCTGCCATTTTCTCTAGACGACTCAAATGTCAAAGTGTACTGATGGGACACTCCTCTCCATCCAAATGTCCGCTTGCCATGGCCAAGTGACTGAACGTTCAGGAATTGTTCAAATGTATCCTTAGGGTGCCACACGGGCTGGAGATCTCTCCAGAAGGGATATGGTTGGGATGGCCTACTCTCCCAGAAACCAAATGAGTGACATCTCAGGGCCGTCGTTGCTAACGCCGTAGCAACCAAGGCTCCACCTTCAAAAGCTCCTGGTAAACCTGCCAGGGGGACTGACTCAGCTCGTGCCCCAACCTTCGCGGATGATTTTCAACACACGACATCGCCACAGGAGGTGTCCACCAGCAGGATTCAAACTCTGAAAAATCTGGGGACGTCTGGCAAAAATTGGCAAAAGCACTTATTGACCAATTGACCAATTGATCATCAAATAGATTACCTCACATAGAAGGATGTAGAACTATGCTCACTTAGAACCGCATGGCCGCATGGCTCTGCTCCAGTCCAGACTGTTGCAGGTTGAATGGCCGGAGTTCCCACAAATGGAGCTTCGGCCAAACACTTTGTCCCATTTCTGGATCTCTCTCTCTCTCTCACTGGGCGTGGCTGTCTGGTGGCGTTGCGTCTCTCGGGTCTGATTGTAGTTCTGCCTTCGAACTAAGAACATCAATGAAACTTGCTGGCAATCAACCTGCAACCTTTCATTGTTGGTCGTCTATAGTCTCCATAAAAACTTGTTACGTGATCAAATATCAAACAACAACTGCCAGTTCTTGCGCATGTCATCGAGATAACCCTTGAGATAACCGAAAAAGTGTTAACTTGTTGAAAATCCACATCTTTCAATTTGGATGGCCCTGTGCAAGAAACATTCTATCAAACAAAGCGTTTCACATCCCCCCCAAGAATGCTAATGATTCTGTCGCGGGGGGAACTTACATCTCCAATGTCCTTCACCTGCTTAAAAAGTACATTTGGCTAGCGGCTCTGACAGCTGGCCTGAGCAAATCATCGATTAGAACCTATGTGCTCATGTGCATCACGTCCCTCCAGATAATCCATGACAATCCAGTTGAAAATCCCTTTCCTTCTGCTTGGCCTTGATGAGTTTGTACTTGTCTGAAGGGATGAAGTTGGGATCTTCGACCTTTGTGAGGCGCAGCGAAGCTGAGGCATCCAGTCTCCAAGCCCACTTCATTCGCCCATGCCATGCAGTAAGGGAGTACCCCAGCCAAACTGCTCGTGTCTGGTGGCGCTTTCTCTATGCGCGTTGTGTTCACACTAGTTCACACGGCGCACCAATTCCTAAAGGCCAATTGCAGCGAGAAACTCTTTGTCTAATCCACTCCACCTTTTGGAGGTCACCAATGTGCATGTACCTAGGCCACCAGGCACCGCGTGTCATCTGCCTACGCATAAATCATTGGCTGTTGGCATTGGCACAACTTCTGCTTGGAGTGGAGAATTATGGAGAAGGCTGGTGCAAACTCCCAACTAGTCCTCTTCCAAGGTGCTCAATACCAACGGAACCGGAATACCTCGGTGCGAAAGCTCCGGATGTAGCAGCTTTTTGGCAAATCATGATAGATAGGTACTGTATCATTAGGTCTTAGCTCATACCGCCTCGAGCTCGGCAAATCAAACAACATACCTCGCGTTCTGAAACGCGTTCGAAACAAGTTCTAAAACCTTGTCATAGACATGTCTGGTTTGACCAAACATCGAACGAGCCCTATAGCAAGACTCTTCAGCCCTAGCGGCGTGCTCCGAAGAGTATTCAGAATCTCCTTGGCAAGAAGTTTCACTGCTGTTGCGGAATCGGCGGTTCTTGATGGTGTCTGATAAATCAACACTGTTGACACCAGTCGGATCCTTAAAACTGAAAACCTGAATCTCATGAGATCTTACTCGATTACAACAGCAAATGGAGAACCGGCAGCCTACCAATCAACAGGTGGTGCAGGATACGTCACATGTCCACGAATACTCCTGCAAACATTGTGCTATTTCGGGTGGCACTATAGCAGCACGTGGCAGGCTGCAATCCTTTCAGAGCTGGTCCTAATTCAACCTGAAGAGTTCCTTGAAGTCCCACAAAAGATGTAGTGATTGCTGCAGAAACGTCTAAAGGCCGTTCTCTGTGACGAGGCATGTCGATCTAGAAACCATCTAGCTGGCGTACATCGGTCAGCCAAGCAAAAGGGTGCAAAAGATTCAAAAATGCCCAAAATTCTTCAAAACCCAACCAGTCCAATTCCAAGAGAAGCCCAGCTTCCTTCAATGAATGCTCTCCATTCAGATTGGACAAGCTCACCTGATGATCTAAGGTGTCAAGCTCAGAAATCTCAGCTACTGTACCAGTGCAGATTGAAATGCAGCAACCGCGAATGAGAGGGTGGGCACAGTTGACAACAATTTGGATTGGATGTTTCATGATAGTTCATGATCATATCATACCCATCCATGTGTCTAGCGCCTGTCAGCTATCTTCAACATGCGAAAGATGTGTGTGTGTGTGGGTGTGTATTTGTCCGTGCGCGCAAAACCGGCTGACATGCGCAGAAGAAGTCTACCCATGTCTACCCCCATTGATGCATTGGACCAAGCTGTTGAGCACTCAGGGCCTGGAAAGACTTTTCAAGATCTGCTTCTGAAAAGCCATGGAAGCCTCAGCACCAGGATCGACAGCTCATATGTGGCAGGCCTTCAATCTCACGTTTTTATCTATCAATTCAGGTGCCACATTTTGCCAAGTTTCTCGGCTCCAACTCGGGCACTGATGGCGAGAGGCCCTGGCCGCGGAGTGAAACTTGCAGAAACATCTCGTGACCGGCAAGAGTCAGTGGATGGTCCCGAGGCAGAAGCTCGTCCGAACATGTCCGAACCATGAGATGTGGAGCAAATACTGCAGCTGCCGTTATGCTTTTTGGACCCCATACTTCTCGCACAAGCGATCTTCAAATTGGCGACAGTTCTCGACGAAATCTTCCACGGTAATGTCACTCTCCCCGACATGACCTGGCACGGCGATAGCTGGCTTTTTCAGGTGATAGTTCCCAGCACATCGTCAACACCCACCTTTCAAATGTGTTCCAGCATTTGCCAGCTCTTTCTGAACGTTCAACTCCGCCAAATGCTCGGCAGCATCCGAGACCACCGCATCCAACACCTGATAATCTCGACCGTTTCAAAACCGATTGGCTGACACATGTTGAGGAAGGATTGTTGTTTCTAGCTGGCTCAAGAGGTATTCCCACAGTTGGATACTCAGCACCTGGCGCCTGCTGATGTGACTTCAGGTTTCCAAATGTTTCAATGCTGTCTCTACTGAAAAATCAAACAAATCCATACAAATCCAAAAATAAAGGTGGAACATGGTGGAACCTCTTCAAGCCCAAGTCACAGCAGTTTCCAACTTCTCTAGGAGGCTCTGAACATCCTTGGGCTTTGACACGCCAATCGTCACCATAAAAATCATAGAATGAATTGCTGCATTTTGTTGCTGAAAGATTTGCTCTTCACAACACAAAGCGGATTTGAAGTGATCTCCAACCACCCAATTTCTCTTGGTCTACAGTGCAGGCCGTTCTCTATATATATTATATATTATATCTCTCTCTCTATATATATATATATATATGTATCTATCTGAAACTTTGCTCATTTCTTTCCGCCTATCTATGCTGAGCTTGCTTGATTTTTGCAAGGTCTCAGCGTAAATGCTGAATGTTGCAAACTTTCTATGGTCGACTCAGACTCGCTTGACACGTCTTACTTGCAACGGTACCAAAAGCTGCTCCACAACACCGAGCTGACCTTCTCGGGTGCCGAGCAGCTGAGACCATTTGTCTCTTGAGTGCAGCATCCTCGTTTGTAGAGGGCTGCCAGTCATACAAGCCAGAAGCATCTTCCTGGGCAACGAACACAAGATATCACCAGTTTCATACAAAACATTACAAGACCACCTACGGTATTGGGGACAGAAAGGAGTCGAGTGCCGTCCTTGGCCGTCAATGGCATTGATGTATCTTAATGATCCTTCGTGTGGCAACCGCTGACATGCAGCAAAGCTTCAAGAAGGTCTCGAAGAGGCTGCAACTTGTCTACCTTAGTCAAGACCAAAACGTTCCGCTTCCAAGGTCTTCCAGGAGTTTGCTCCTGGTCAATGTTAGGGCTCCTTATCGGCCTTCATCCCACATCTTTTCCAACATCTCCTTATCTATCAAAATTCAAAGTCGCAAAAGTATGCAAAGTCACTATCTTGAACCCTCCAGTATCTATAGAGGACCCCCTAGTCGGATGGAGAAAAAAATTGGTCGACAGGTCAGGTGACTTGTCCTCCTTCCAATTTGGCCAAATGGCATGCGTGGCATGTCCATCTCCAGGCTCCAACGCCACGAAACGATGTTCTGCCACTGGCATCGGCGATCCGTCCTGACATTAGCGGATCCAATCGCTGGCTGCGGCGCGCTCAGAGTCCCCCCATGGGATGCTGAATTGCACATCCCTCGCCTGGAATTGCAAGAGTCCCCCTAGGGATGTCAACTGACGCCAAGGGATGTGCACAAGCATCGAAAAGCTCCTCGCCAAGCTCCGCCAAATCGTCGTCGGGCTCACCAACAGGAAGCACCACAGTGTCGCTCCTTGAACCCCGGACTCATCAGGGACAAGTTTCAGGAGCAGGCCATCGGGAAGATTCCTCATTCCCACGCAGCCGAGTCGATCATTTGGTGATGATAATTTTACAAATATCATTAGATATCTTGGATATCATTCGATATCATTTGTCATTGCGCCAGCAACCAATTTCCAAGATGCCATTGCCCCAGCCCGCTGCCTTCTGTCTGTAAGGTCTTTGGCATCTGCCTGCATATGGATTTGGTCATCTCCAGCACCCAACGCCGAATTAGGGAATTCTCGCGAATCAACTTAGTCTTCGAGTTGCAGTCAATCAGCTGAAGCTTGTAAAAAGCAGATTTCTCAAAAAATGCATGGAAGAATTTAGAAATCATATGAAATCATATCCCCAGCATGTGCAGGATATCTAAAATATCTCTGCCGGGTTTTTGGAGCCAAATTCCCATTGGAACAGCGCATCAGCGCAAATCCAAACTGAATAAACTAAGTGCCTAGGATGACTTTAACCTTCAAGATCAACCCTCCGGAGCCCTGGGCATGGCTTCCCTGGCACAAACTGAAAAACCAACCAGGAACAAACATGAACGAACGACATAAACAATACCTTTCGTTAATCATGAAGTAACATTTGCATACATTTGCCTTTTTTTCTGGGCAACCCGGCCCAGGTTCCTAGATTCTTCACCAACTCCAGCCAAGTCCATGAATGCAACCAAACAATCGAATTCTCACAGCTTTCACAACCCCGCATTGACTTCAAGAAATTACCTCCTTGACTTCGAAAGTGCACATGCAGCTCTTGGAACCTTGCCAAAACCATCGAAAGATGCTTTACAGAACCTACACCGGCAACTCATCCTGTACCTTCCTGCACTTGCAAACTCAACCGGCAAGTCAGAAGGCTCCTCCCTGAATCCAACCAAAACATATTGGAACCAAGTCGCAAGGACCTCTATCAAATCTTCAAAATAATGAAACAATTTCGACGCATAAATTCTGGCTATGTCACTTTGACCGCCCTGACCTCCCAGGACTTCCAAGAGGGTCTAGCGGGGACCCCCTTCAGTGTAGCCCTACTCCGCCTGGACAGCCATCTCTTTGCAGGTTGGGCACGGTGCACTCACTGAAGCCTCAGCGTGTCCAGGACCATCACAGGCCACCATCCATGATATCACAGTGAAACAAAGTTTGGCAAAGGATAGGAATCGATGAATTGACGCCCAGTAGCCACATGGGATTTTTCCGGAGCCGGAGTGGCAGAACTGCTCTTGGCCTGGACAAGGGGAGTTCAAAAGGTTTGTGTGACGAGATCTTGGGAGAAAGCCCATTTAAACAAAACTTGCGATCAGATTCCAATGTCTCCAGGGCAACCGCATTCATGAGCACATGGGCTTTCTCCATATTCTAGCTTGTGCAAAGGTGGACATGTCCCCGAAGTCACGGGTCTCAAAAGCAACAACTGGCTGCTTCGGTGGAACTTGCGCTTGGTACATGAGGGACACGCACTGTGCAACAGTGCATCCGCATCGACATGGTGGTAAAATGAATCAGCCGAAGCAATGGAGAAGAAAAAGGATGCGAAAGGTAAACACAACAGAAAGAAACTATAGAAGAGAACTATGAGAGCCTAGAAGAGCCAAATTGTTGATCCTACTGTCCATAGACAGAGACTTGATTCAGGATGTTCATGTGGGTAGTGTAAAAATGCAATGATCCCCTTTGGCTCAGCATGCCATGCGAAGTGATTACAGCCAGCCTCACGCGCGTAGAGTGCAATTGCTGCCAGAACTGGTATGGAGAGTTCGGACGGTATCCTTAGAAGTGATGCAATAAGAATTTCAGGCATAATGACCGTCCTTGTCCGGTGCCTGCCGAATAATGATACCTTTCGATGATACAAAGCTTCGTCAACCCTGCACTTGTCAAAAGCATCAATTGGAAGCCACTGTCCATCTGAGTCCATCAAGTCGCGTTGTTGAGCTCGCTCGCCGCCGCTGTTTGACATCAGCCTTGGCGACCTGGCGAACCAGCCTCAGCGCGCCACATTGCAAGTCATTGAATCCAAGCTTGTGAATGATTGGAACTCGATAAACCGCTGGAAGGAGATGCAAAAGAAAGATTTTTGATCGCACTGCATTCGCAGCATCAGGCTTCCCATGTCATTGACTGGATCCATCCGAACACGTGACATGGATTCCAAAAAAATCAAAACACCGTACCAATCCATGCCAGGTTCATTCAGGTCTTACATGACGGCGGCGCACTTTCAACGCTGCAAATGTTGGGTAATCATATATATGTCTGCTGTATGCTTCTATAAATTCGCATGAACGCCAGGTCTGTACATATGGAATACTTTGCAACGCCTCATCGATGAGAGGTACAAACGTGATTAACTGATATAGCACCAAACTTGAAGGCAATCAGTGCCACTATTCTCAAAATTTGGGAGTATTATATATCCAAAAGAAGGCCAAACGCCCAATAAATAGCACAGTGCCATTATCCAGATTTCAGTCATCCGATAACGACTTCCTCGCAGTATTCTACAACAATGCAAAGCCCAAGTTGCTCCAAATGGGCCAGGCTCTCCCATTCCATTCGCACAGCTTCTGGATGGGTTCAGCAAATGGAATAAGCAGTGCAAAGCCAAGAACAATTGAAAATCCCAGGCTGGATCAGATGATGTCAGATGCATAAAGTGCGGTTGTAAGGATGAATGTTCACGTCAGCATGGTCCGGTGACACAAACAAGTGTGTGTGTGTGTGTGTCAACTTATTTCATCAACAGGTTTGAAAACTGGATAAATCAAGCACATTTCTCGGGCTTGTAATTTACTCCGTGAAACTGGACGGATTTGGACATCAGGCTCCTTTTTGCGATCCTACTTCTTCAGCCGAAATGGCTAAGAAAGCAAGAGCAACAGAGCGTGCAGAGGCTCTGTGGAAAAGCACTTCCAAAAATCAAGACTTCAAAGCGTGAAGACTCACATTGAAATCATAAAGCACATTATAAAGCATATCATAAAGCACATCTAAAACAACAAAACATAAAAACAACCATTAACAACTGGTCGGAGGGAAGCGCAGCGCCTCCTCCCTCGAAGAGCGAATAAAAAACAAATATCAACCAACCCAGCCCCACTTGGTTGGCAACTGAAACGCCGAAGATGTTTTTTCTTTCCTTCCTTTCCTCCTTCCTTCCTTAGTTCCATTCCTCCCTTTTTCCTTTCCTCCTTTCTCTCTTTCTTTATTCTCTCATATTTTCTTCCTTTTCTTTCCTTCTTTGTTCCTTCCGGTTCTTCCTGCCGTCCTTTCTTCCTTTCTTCCTTCCTTCCTTTCTTTTCTTTCTTCCTTCCTTCCTTCCTTTCTTTTCTTTCTTCCTTCCTTCTCTCCTGACCTCCTTGCTGCCCTCCTTCCTTCCTTTCTTCCTTGCTCCGTTCCGTGTATATCTGTTCTCCTCTGGCCTTCCATTTTCTATTTTCTTCCTTGCTGGTCAATCCTCCGAATTCTTCATGATCTTCATGAAACCTTTTGTTGATGCTCCAATCGTGTTCGATACCTATCCCCACAATGGTCCCATACGGCCCCCGCACTCAGGCGCATTTGCCTTCTCCGTCCACTTGCGCCAAGCATGCAAACCCAATGGGTCTAACTCGGCTGCTTCATGTCCACGAACCTCGAACACTCAGGACTCACATGGGACTCACTGATCCAATGTGAATGTGCCAATGTGGCACTATGAAGCTCTGAAAAAGGGTTCAGTAGATAGCTTTAGTGGCAGCCTTAGTGGCAGCCTCAGTGGGACTTAGTGATGTATTCGCCTTGGGCCCACTGGCACCGTCCCCCGGTTGGGCCTGGTACGCCCGAATCAAGTTCTGCAAGCCACCAGCGCCGCCAGACCCGACCACACCAGCAGACGTTGTCGAAGTGCCAGCCTCCGCAACGAGGTCTACATAATTCCGACTGAAATTCCTATGGATAAATTCAACCAAGAATGGATTATATAATAAATTTTATATGATTACAAATGATTATGTATGATTTTATATGACTATATATGATTATCGAAGGAAGTTTAGAAGTCTAACTTCCGACAATATGGACAACTCAGCTAGGGCAGATCGCCTGAGCAGATGTGTGAAAGAAGAGATGCGTGAAAGATGAGATGTGCGAAAGATGAGAATGCGAGCGCGCCAAAATGTTAGGAAAGTCGCGAAATGCTGTGTTTTGCAAGGTTTTGTGCACCATGAGGGTCCAGAAGGGTACCTCGCTAAAGCGGCGGGTGCGGAGCACTGTGGCGGAAGGTGTGTGCAAAAATCGTTAAAAAAACCTAGGCGCGAAGCACATTTGGAAGTCAAAATCGTAAAAACATGTCACCTTCGGAGCACTTTTGGAAGTTGCAACTCGCAAAATCGTGAAAAAACCTAGGCGCGAAGCACATTTGCAAGTCAAAATCGTAAAAACACTACATGTTCGGAGCACTTTTGATGACTCATGATTCTCAAAACTGGCACGCTGCCTGCGCGCGAAGCAAAATTTTTAAGATAAAATCTCGTACCAAAATAAAAACTGCAATTTTACCAGCGTTTCGGGCTCGGAGATGTCATATGATCATGAAAATTGGCACGCCGCCTGCGCGCGAAGCACATTCTCACGTCCGAAGTCGCAAAAACTCGTGGTTTTTAACAAGTTTTGAAAGTTGCATGTCCGAAAAAGTGCACGCGGCCAGGGCGAGAAGCACATTTTGAAGCAAATGTGTCAAAACACAGCACGTTTTGACACTTTTTGAACACAGGAGACAAAAGTAGGAAAACACTTGCGTTTCGCGTCACTTTTCGTGATTTATGTGGCCAAAATGTGCACAACGCTTGCGCGCCAAGCACATTTGCAGGTCAAAAGTAGCAAAACACTTGATGATCGGAACACCTTTGCAAGGTCCAATTATCAAAAGTGGCCAAACACCTAGATGCAAAACACTTCATGATCGAAGCACATTTGGAAGGTAAATGAATAGATAGACGAAAGATGGCTAGACAAAGAGGTAGCCAGATAGATCGACAAGTCGATAGTCAGATCGATGGGTGGCTAGATGGATAGTCAGATACATAGATGCATCGATGGATGAATAGATGGATAGATAGATAGATAGATAGATAGATAGATAGATAGATAGATAGAATAGCTAGAATAGATAGATGGAAAAGACAGACAATTGGATAGCCAGATTCAGATGGCTAGATGGGTCGATAGATAGACAGATAGGTAGACGAAACGAGAGTCAGATAGAAAAGTAGATAGATAGTCAGGTAGATAGACAGAAAGATAGACAGATGGACACATAGATGATCAGACAAATAATTCGGTAGATAGATAGACAGAAAGATAGATAGGCAGATAGATAAATAGATAGATGGACAGGTAGATAGATAGATACATAGACAGAAAGATGACGAGATAGATAGTGAGGTAGATAGAAAGACAAGTACATAGGCAGATAGATAAACGAATAAATCATCAGATAGATAGATAGAAAGACAGTCAGACAGACAGAAAGAAAACTGATCCACTGATAGAAAGATAGCTAGACAGATAGGCTGCCAGTCAAGTGGCCAGATCGATGCTCACATTGGTAGGAAGTCAGGCCCAAGTGATGTTCAGTTCTCGGATCCCTCGGACAATCAATCGTCGCAACCACAACTGCACACTCCTATAGTGCTCCTATCTTGGAAACTTCCGCCACCGCCTTGTGCGGTACTACTGGTATAGATTCTTGATGGATCGCTTTTGGATAATCATTAAATTATATGATGGACCATCAAATTATTGATGGGCAGGTTTCATTGACTAATGGAATTGCTTTCTGCCCTTATGTGATCTTATACTGTAATATGTGTTAACAGTTGTTAACAAATTCCCTGGCCGATGCACGTTTCCGCTGTTCCCTTAGCTGGTGTGACGGTTCTGGATGGTTCTGGCATCTTCCCATCTTTGGCTTATGGACATTTCTAATCATCAAGCTACTATGCGTCACGGGATGCTACTCGAGGTTTCCAAATTCCAACCACGTGGCCAGTCTCACTAGCAGCCGCCATCTGGCACCCATTTTGTCTGGGTTGGATGGATCACCCTCTGCTCTGAGCCTTCGAGGTCCCCTTCATTTGAAGGATATCGATTGCTCAGATTCTTGCTCTGCTCCACCTATTTAAGAGCATGGCCTATCTGAATGAATCTTCAGATCTCTGCTCAGCCAGGCGGGAAAAAAAACCAGCTGACAGTTGCGGGCCACCTGAGGACCTGGTTTGTACAAAATGTATCTGAATGATTCTGAATGTGCGATTCTGAAATTCATGCACATTTGGATGGATATGATCTGATATGACATATTCCAGAACCAATGTGGCCTTCAGAACCGTAATATCAAGCTGCCAGCAAGAGTGAAACGGACATTTTCGCCACACATTATTAGAGTGCTACTGACCACACACTAGCATCCCCCTGAACTGCAGGGATGGGGTACATTATCAAGATGTGGAGTCAACGCCGGAAATGTCATCAAAATATCGCGCCTTCGGACTGCTGGCACACTCCAAGTCACCAAGTCCACTGATAGATCTGATAGATCTGATAGGTCGGATAGATAGATTAGATAGATAGCATGTCCTTCTGTTTCGCAGTCTCCAACTCTGAGGCAGAGTTGACATGGACCCCACTGGGCACAGAATTATTGTCAAAAAGTAGGAGTCATGCCTGCTGTCCAAAGATCTCCCGTGGAACGGCGTCGAATTTAGTGCAAATCCAATCCGCTTCGGAAATCCCAAAAAAAGGTTTGAAGCCGGCAGGCCCTGCACATCGAGGAAGAATGCAGTGGAAAAGTTCAGTGCTGCAAATCACCTATTTTCTCGGGCAGGTCCAACCAATCCAAACAAATGCCGCTTCTGAACCAGGTTTGGAGGCCTCAATCATCCAGCCCAGCAGAAATTGTCTGGGGCTGGATTTCTTCACAAGATCTTTCCAAGAAAAAGTTTAAAAGGAATACAAATATGCGGTAATATGCGTGTATAATATGTATACAAATCCCACCGTCTGTCCTCATTCATCTAGAAATCTAATTGTACTGTACAACCTTGCTGGGGCCGACCAAGTCCTTTTCCCACTAAAATCACACCGCTCGATGGCTTCATTTTGGGTATCTCGGTTGCTCTTTATATGAATAGTCTGCTTTCTTTCACCTATCGGTGGATCAAAAACGGAAATAATGCAAATCCCATCCTTATAATGCTTATGTCAGTATATAATCTGACACATTACCTGTCACTTAGGATGCATCTTTATATACATATGTATATATATATATATAAATATAGACATAGATAGATACACATGTACATGTGTGTGGGCGTATATGTATATGACCCCGTGTTCTGTGTTCCTACCCCCCCACCGTATGAGTCCCCCAACACCAAATCCATGCTATTTGCAGCATTTTGGAACCCTACCCTCGTCTTTGCTCGCTGTTTGCAGCATTTGGGAGTCTTGCCCTTGCATTTGCATGCTAATTGCAGCATTTTGGAGCCGTACCCTCGAGTTCGCGGGCTATTTGCAGCATCTGTATGCATATGGAAACTTCAGCCTTCCACTCCATGTGTCTCTACGTACACGTCCTATTCCTCGTACTGTACCTAGTTTGACAGTTGACCGTCCTGCTTCTGCCATTGTAGATTATCATCAATCCGTCTCAATATGGGACCTTTGAGCCATGGTTCTCTCTACACATGTTGCACACTATCTGCATCATTTGGGGGCTTTACGTACTGCCTATGCCTATGCACCTATACCTATATACATGTCTGTGTGTTTGTCTTTTGATTTATTAATTCATTCACTTTTTCTTTTACAACCTATGTACTACTTATATACTACCTAAATATCACCCATCGTACCCACCTATATCTACCTACTTGCCACATGTACAGGTCACGCATATACTACCGCTAACTACCTATATGCTACATCCACACTACTAATATATCCAGCATGTCCCAGCCTTTCTACCTACTTACCACCTATATACTACCATGGTACTACCTACACCACCTTTCTAGTAGCTGTACACTACTTATCTAGTCCCTGTATGCTAACTATATACTACGTTACTTCTATACTCCCAAAAACTAACTACATACTACCCATACACTACTTGTATACTACCATGCAATTTCCCCAGCCACCAAACCCCTTGCCCATCACCAGGGGGGGCAGGGGGGTTGGAACACCGGACCTTTGTTTTTATAAATATAAATACGAATAAAAAATATAAAAAAACAAACAAACAAACAAACAAACAAACAAACAAACAAACAAACAAATAAATACATCGCGCAACACCTGGGCTTTGAACATTGCTGAAATAAGTTGCGAAAAACACCGGCTATGATTTTGGGTTTAGGGTTTATAGTTTATGGGTTAGGGTTTTAGGGTTTAGGGTTTTAGGGTTTTTTTTCCAGCGCCATCAATTCCAGACCCTCTTTGAGGGAGCGCGGTTTTAGGGTTTTAGGGTGTAGGGTTTTAGGGTTTTGGGCTTATGGTTTAGGGTTTCTTGCCTCTCAACGTTTCAAATCGTCTCAAAACAACGGGCCTGCGCAAGGTTTTGATATATTTTTCCAGTATTTTCTATTTATCTTTTTGAAACAAATACATATATATATATATATATATTTATATAAATACACATAGGGGCATTTCTCATACCCCCAAGTCATCCTATCTACAAAGGAATCATCTCAGCAATTACCCATAATTTTCGGAGGTTCCCAAGTCTAAGCAACCCCGCTATGCATGTATTTGTGTGTGTGTGCGCGTGTAAGTTCACATACTTAATCATACTTATTTGGACGCTTGTTTTGCAGCATACTCATGATTTTTTGCTCAAACGTTCATACATTTCAGACCTTGTTTGATACGAGAAGGCTTCCGAGTCTGGTCAATGATGCTCTCAAAAACCCTGGACCGTTGCACATATTGCACAAACGGCACAGGATATTCTGAGGAAAATTACAAACATTCATGGGCTTCGTCAATCAATCAGCGAGCCCCTGCGAGCTGCATGTGAACGCTGTGAAGTTGGTTTAACTCATCCTCCACGAACTCCCAGAAACGCGCCTGAACAAACATGACTGTAAGCTGCTCAGCCGCTCCCATTGCAATGAAAGGAAAATTGAACAGCAACAGTCACTGCTAGCTGCCTACTTGCTACGGATCTGCTCAGATCACCTCTGCCACTCCCTGCTGTCACTTCCCGCAAAGGCCACAAATGTTGTTTTGTGGTTGCTCCATGTTGCTCCTACTCCTCCTCCTGCTTCTGCTTTTGCTGATGCTCCATGTTCCTTTTTCCTATACAGTAATATTGTTACTACGACTAGGATTATGAATTATGACGCCTATTGCATTTGCAGCTACAGTACTACTACTATTACTGCTACTACTACTACCACCACTACCACTACTACTACCACTACTACTACTACTCCTCCTCCTGCTACTACTACTCCTGCTACTACTACTCCTCCTCCTGCTCCTCCTCCTCCTGCTGCTGCTACCACCACCACTACCACTACCACTACCACTACCTCTGCCTCTGCCTCTCCCTCTACCTCTTCCTCTACCTCAATCTCTATCTCTATCTCTATCACTATCTCTATCTGCTGCTGCTACTGCTACTGCTACTGCTGCTACTGCTGCTGCTGCTACTGCTACTGCTCCAGCTGCTATTACTGCTCAGCTGCTACTACTGCTACTGCTACTGTTCCTGTTACTGTTCCTGCTCCTGCTGCTACTGCTACTCTATTTCTACTGCTACTACTACCTACTGATTTACTTACTCGTTTCCTTACTTACTTAATCGATTACTCGCTGACTTAGTCACTGGCCTACTATTTGCTACTTGGTACTTACCACTTCCTGATTGCTGCATGCTACTATATACACTAATTACTTACTACTTTCTACTTCCTGCTTGCTCCTTACTACTTTCTACTTTTTTACTACTTGCTACTGACTATCACTTCCTACTTGCTACTGCTAATTACTACTTTTTGCTACTTACTGGTGCTACCACTTACTGCTACGTATTACTTGCTTGTTACTACCTTTTCTACTTTCTACTTAGTACTACTTTTTCGTCATTACTAATTACTACTTGCTACTACTTACGACTACTTGCTACTCCATTCTACTACTGACTACTACTTTCTACTACTTACTACGAGTACTACTTCTCTCTTACATTTTTTGCCAGGGCATCCAGTGGTTTTGCCCGGGACTTAGTACTTACATGTACTTACTATTACTTTCTACTACTTCCTATACTTCCCAACTACAATTCGTACTGCTACTCATCATGTTCCTGCTGCTCCTGCAGGAACATTCGCTATAGCTGCTGTGGTTCTGCTCCGACGGCTAAGATAATTAGAACTGCCACAACTGCTGATGCATGCTGACGCTGCCATTGCCGCTACTTGCGGCGCCGCCGTCTCTGCTGCCACTGGTGTTACTGCCAGTTTCAAGTTGAAAATCCATGATGTTTCATCTCATGTGCGCGATCTTCCTCCCTACTGTAATACATGCCTTGGCCGTCCTTGGTTCACATGCCGGAACAGGGGCCTGCTCTTTGATAAGCCATGTTTGATCGTGGCAAAGCTTGGCAATATCCATAGCTTTCGCCTCAGTTGCATTGCCAACCTCCAAAACAGCTTTTGCCTTGCTCCAGGCGACCCAAACCACACGGGCAACCCAAAACAATCCCAAAAGCAACAGGATCCTGCCATGTCTCCTCACAGGCCGGCTTTTGACTTGGCAGCGTTAAAATGCAAATCCCAAAATTCAAGGTCGCCAGGCCAACTGCAACTGCGGTGATCATCTGGTTTGTCCGTGTTTCAACCCTTGGAGCCAACACTGCTCACATGCAAACAGCTCACAATGTCAGGCCAAGGCTTCCAAGGTGCATTGCCGCGTAATCTCAAACATCCCATCAAGAACTCTTCGATCTCGACCTGAGAACGTTTCCGATGGCGCACCATAGAGGTCACCAACTCCATATTATGGATTCTCACAGTGGTGGCAGTCCATTGATGCCCGTTTGAGCCATCCACTCCCCTGAAGAATACATCCGCTCAGAATATCATGCTTATTCAGTTTTTGCTGGAAGGGCCAATGTTTTTGGTGGTCCATTGTTTTCTGGTACTCCCTGTTTTCGTCCTCCCGAATTCCAATTACCTCGGAATGAATCAATGTTCTGATCCCCCAAGGTCGTACATCCTCGCTGCACATATCTCTCCAGCTGCCTCTGGCAGGCATTTTGTGCTCAAATTAGTTGGCCTTCCTTTCTTCTGAGAAAGAAAGGACTTCAGTTGACAAAAGGGATTTCCAACCGGCCGAAACCCACGTTGGCAGCAGGTTCATAACATGATTTCTGGATCAAATGGAATACACACGAGCACACACAACCGTGCCAGCATTTGTCCCCAAGATTCCCCAAGTAAATACCCAATAATTGGTGCAAATTCTCCAGGGGAGGGACCAAGAAAAGAATTTGAAGCGGGGGGCAAAGGGTTCGGTGTACAAAGTTGAATTGCAAACAAAAAATGTGGTCCAGGAAAAGCTTGAAATCCCAGGGATGCAGAATCTGGCTTGGTGACAACAGGCCCAGGACTAAGGTCATCACGTTCCTTGGCGACCAACCAGTTTAGAAAAGATGATTGGTGTTCGGTGCACTTTCCCAGGGAAGAACATCAATCTCACTCAAGGCAACCGGAATCCTGAAGTTTCTAGGAGATTACAGCTATGGAGGCCGGAAGCCCCCAAAAGAAACCTCCGCCCACTGCATTCACATCCTGTGCTGCCCGACTGCACCACCAGAATCCATATCCAAAAGCCTCGGGAAATGGAAATGCTTTGCAGCCGGGAAGGAATATTTCAAGAGACCGTAACCAAATATTCACTAGTTGAGTTGAATTGGTTCTAACCCATTACAGCCCTGAAAGGTTGAGCTGTCACAAGCAAGGCGCACAAGCTTGTGAAGGAATTAGTACAAAACTGATGGAGTCATGAAAGGCCCATATTTTCTGGGATGTGCCTGAAAAGAGCGCCATACTTAGCTGTGCCAATATGGACTTAGATGCTGAGTTTGTGAGGTGATGCAAAGTGATGTGGCAAGGAAAGGTAATTACAACGGATGATGTTGCCACACACGTTTTCTACAAAGTCTTGCGTGGCTTCAAAACTGTCGGTGTCACTGCTCTGCAAAGGGGACTGCTTGTGCGGACACAAGAGGCTCGCCATTTTGTGCATGAGTCTCCGCGGCAGTCTATTAATAGTCTGCTTGAGTATCTCGAAAGAGAGTCATTGCAAATGCTTCAAATCTACAATTAGGCAAACCGAAACTGGTACAAAAGAATACCACAACTGTGCCCTGTCAATATTTGAACGAAACGATCTGGATCTGTGAAAAACCCAAAAACTTCCACAAGTAAAAGGCGACCAAATGCAGATCTGCAGGAAGCCAAAGCCACTTTGGCGCAAATTTCGGGGACCCAAGACAAAGACTGCCCAAGTCAAGCTGGACAGCAAGCCACAAGTCTTTGTAATTGTGAACCCATCTTAATTGAATTTAAACTGGCTCCTGCTGTTTTCCCCTTTCTGCCCTTTCCTTCAATTCTTTCTTGCTTTATCTCCGTTTGGCCATCTGTCTGTATGCGTGCCTCGCTGTTCTCTTTTCCTTTCCACCTTCCTGTCATCTTCTGTATATAGGTTTCTCTCTGATTCCTCCTTCGATCCTTCTTGATTTTCAAATGAGTTGTTCTTTCGTTCCTTAGCTTGTTTTTTCCTTTTGCGCTTCTAAGGATGCCTCGAAGCATATCAGTTTTGATCCTCACTTGTCTTTCATTTCCTCTGCTAATTAACGTGCAAAAGCCAGAAACCTCCACAAACTGCCACTTGAAAAAGTATCAAGCAAAGAGTTGACGGAACCGTCAGCCCCTGGGACCTCACATTCAAAAGCCATGAATACGACATGATTCCAAGGCAAAACAAACGCAAGCAGTGCTGCGATAGGCTGCCTAGAGCTTGCCAAAAATATTGCTGCCTAGAAACTTGAAAAATGTCCATGCATCCCAAACATCCAGGTCAATCGATTCAAAGTACGTCCTAAGAACTCAGGTCGGGAGGAGCATACCTAACTACGTATTTTGGGTCTGCAAACATGATGAAGCATCCGCACGTGCATAACTGCATTGCATGATGACTTGAGGCTTTGAAAGCCACAAGACCAGGAAACCTCTCCTACGAACAAAGATGATGATTATGAAATGATTGTTTCATCACTTGTGGTCAATAAAACCGTAAACTTTGACCTTTGGCGTCCAATCAACACTGTACTTCCTATGAGCAAAGCACGACTCTGGAGGTTTCCGCACTCATAAACTCATAAAACAACAATTTCAGCACATGAAAAAAGTACAGGTGACATGACTGCATCTATGTATATGAGGTCAAGAATCTTGACGTCTTGTGACTTGATTCCGTTTTCAAACATCTGATAGGTGATGACTCCGCTTTCATCTTCGTCAATCTCTGAAAAGAGCATGCGGATCTTTTCAATGTGGGCATCCTGGGGAAACAGTGCAAGGCACAGCCAGCTTGGAGAAATTTGGAGAATGTGAAGTGTATAGCACTTGTTTCAACGTTTTCGCACCATGACATATCATGACCTCATGCCATTTCCATGCAGGATTTACCAAGCAGCACCAAAACTCCCGCACAGAATGAAATCAGACAAGCCTAAGGAATGGAACTTCTACTCGGAACAGGCCGCACCTCCACTGCCTTAGTTTCTACTTGCACGTAATTACTTGAATTTCTTGCTGGTAACCTTCAGAAAGTCTGGAACCTCCGTGAGCTAATCTGACCTTCCACAAAACCTCATCTCAGAACCGTCGAGAGACTGGTGGCGCCCCCAAAGCCTGTACTTGGGACCTCTTGGCTACAACTGTAGCCTGTAGATGCCTGTAGCTGTTGAGGAAACCCCAAAAAACAATGCTAACATAACACGACGAACATAAAAATGCAAAATATAATCGTGCTTTGTGTAATGCATTATAACGAATGTGATTTCAAGTTGTGTTGAGAAATGCTTTCACGTAGTGAAGAGTTGCCATGCTGGCAAGGTTTCAATGAATTGCCTTTTCTCCTCTATATAGAAATTAAGCAACGATGCCTTGCTGCTACCTCGACGCATTCAGCCTTTGAACCCCGTAGCATTCGCCCAACCATCACATCCAATTAATCAGCCCCAAAGCGCTTGCAATCCTCATACTTAGCGGAACATAAAGAAATCTACGGAACGGATATCTTCCAACCATCAACTCGTCGGGGCATGCCACCCGTATCCGCAAAATCAAATGGATTTTGGCAATGCAACCGAAAATTGTCAGAAACCTTTGGGAATGTTGCAAACCATGACTTGCGCACAAGCTGTCTGAGGCTGAGGTCCTTGTTGTTTAGAATTGATTGGATCACCATTTCATGGTCGCTCTGCGCGCTGTCGATCGCGCTTTGGCCTGCGTGTTGAGCAGCCATGGACCATGGAGACTCAAAGAACAAAGTCAGATTGCAAACGGCGCACATCCTGACATTAGCAACCCGTTGGTTTTCATTTCATGTGCCGGCATGAATGTACAAACCAAAACATATCAAAATGCAGCATCATGTTTTTTGCAGCTCCGTCACAGAAAACCCCGGTAATGACGTTGAGCACAGCCAACGTCGCAAACAAAATGTAGAATAGGAACATGACATCCCAAACAACAGATACCTCAGCGCGCCAGCGGTGGGAACATTTTGCAAATCTGCAAGGAACAAACAACGATAGGTTTTTGTAGAAATGGTTCGGGGTGGACGCTTGAGATATTTACTTAAAGTCTTGTGTGCAAACAAATGTGCCCGAACCACTTTCGGCAATTTTTGAGTTTTTTTGACGTAGCATCTACAGAATTGACATTTTCCAAACCCTAAAAAAATATAAAGCATATATAAAACAATTGGCTTGAAACCGGTAATGACCTTGTTGCTGGTCATGGCCGCCACCTGTTCAACCAAGGTGGAAAAATGCGCGTAAACCACACGACTTTCAGCCACGGGAAATATGACCCGAGATTTCCAAGCCACACAGCCCCGGCATCTGTCCAGTGTGGACAGGATGGGCGCTTCCACGAGCTATAGGCTCATAGACATATATATGAATGGTCTTTAACCCACATGTGGGCCAACTAATGTGGGAAGCAGAATTGACCTCAAGCCACCAATTTTGACGTCGATCAAAAAGAATCAATTCTTTAAATGAAGTGCCGCAGTCGCACTTCTACGCACGAACTTCCCTGAAGATCTAAGGCTGGACGTTCAACGGTGAGACGTGGGAAAATGGCATTCGAACACTGAAACTGCACACGAAAGAACGGGACCAAATCATTTAACTCACTTCGTTGGCTTAAACTCAGCCCACCCTGAGGCTTTTGCAAGTGGGAGTTACTGTATTCAAATGTCATGCCGTGTCATACCGTTGAAGCACGTTGAAACTAGCAACCAAATGCAACCAACAAACAGGCATGAGTGAAAGGCCCAGATACGGAATTCAAAGGAATTCTGACCTGCTCCCAGGAAACACCATTGGCAATGCTCATGTAGAGACTCAGCATTGCCTGCACGGCACCATTCTGCCAACTTCAGAGCAAAATGAATTCCTGTGCGTCTGCTCCCGCCCAAATTCAGAATTCTCTGGCAAATTTGATTGATGATGTTTGATGCTTGCACCTTGCCTCTGGAAATGCATCAAACAGAATGAATAGATATAGAAAATGTTTGCGGAACTGCTCAGAAACCCCAAAGACCCGCTCTCGGCCGCAGACCTGCGGCAAAGAGCCGAAGTATCGTTTTCCAAGATCCTCTTCTTCAGGAGTCATTGTGCTATTCGGATCCTTCATGTAGTCATCCACCACTTGAGTAAAGAGAACTGCAAACCTCAGTAGACGAAGCGGTCCTGGCTGAGCACGTTCAAGCACGGGTGCCTTTCATTGGAAGCGCTGGCTAAACACAAGAAATTCTCTGGACTCAAGCCGCATATCAAGGCTATAGGGTATCATGGTCAGTGAACTGGTGATTGCAATTTCTAGGCTACCAAAAGCTAAGCTAAGGAATAACACCAAGACCCAACTTGGAGATTGCCAGGTTCTTCCAAACCAAGGATTTAAAAACCAATATGCAACTCACAAAGCAAACTCTTCTGCGAATTCAAAAAATGCGTGCAAAGAAATGCAAGGAACGTGTATACGATCAGGAGCAGCAGCACCACAGCCCAAACCAAAGACTTCAAAGTGTGCAGAATTGATTGGGTCAAGGTCCTCTAAACAACAGGAGCTTCACTTTTCTGTCTGGTCATGTGAAACCATGCCTCATGCTTGGGAAATGAAGTAACACTTACCTCACGAGCCATTATTCAACAAGTCAGATGCCATGCAAGTCATGCAGAATCAAAGTATCACCCTAGCGGCTTAGCGTCAAAGTCGGAAACCCAAAACAGCGCTTATCAGACATGGCTGATCCCAAATAACAAAACTTGTCAAGATGAGTCAAATATTTGTATTGATACCATACAATCATGCTGACTTTTTTCAAAGTCTGACGGGGTCTCTGACATAGCCAGCAATTAAATGCCAGTGCTATGTGGGCTGTGAGTGTCCTCAGCGCCATGATAAACCGCAAGATCCGTGCCAGTCGGGCGATCTTGACAAGACGAGTGATGCGAACAATTCGCAAAGTCCGAAGGCCTGCACAAAGCCAATATAGGCATCGAACAAGCCAGAGAAAACTGCAGGAAGCAAAGCATATGATATGCAAGCATTGTGTCCAGTACAACGTCAAGTACACCGCGCAGATTCGATGTTGTACAGGTCTTTATCTGCCATCCTCGCTAATCTGCCGTTGCTTCTGGTACAGCTTGCAAATCCAAAACCAGGAGATGCCAATCAAGCTAACAGAAAAACAGAATAAAACAGGGAAGTGGTTGCACCATGTAAGCCCCAGCACATGCAGCATGCTAAGGCCGGTCTGCCACGCCTGACATGCCAGTCAAGGAAATCCCGTCCCCATCATCGGAAACAAGACTGCTGAGTTCAATTGCATTCTCCAACAAAGAGGCGAAGACGATGATGAAGTCCATGAGATTCCATCTCCATTCTGGGTTTTTCCTGTGGAACTTCCGGAGAACCGGAACGCGTCATCAAGCGTCCGATCACCAAACATATTCAAACACCTAAAAACGTGAAACCTTAAATAACCTTAAATATCTTCTTCTTCCGTTTATTTCCTTTGATTCACACGACTCACCCACCGCCAATTAAGCTCACTAACACCGTAGAGAAACTGCGACATGATACACACTGGTGCACACAGGGCCTCGCACAATATCAAACAAATGAGTCTTCGAGCATCATCTTATGCTCATGATCAAGTGTGATGGAGAGACTATTGACAAATACTTCTTGAAGGGCACTGACTGGGGTCACCAGTGGCAAACCGGGGAATTTCATCTTCACCTGATTAATCCTTATATAATATCTCTCTCTCCATCGCCATCCCGAAGGTTATATAATATATGTAAAGCAGATTTTTCACTCTTGCTGATCTCCTGGTCCTGGCATTCTGACATCACTATGGCTTCTGACACAATGCCGTATAACTCACGTTCTATTTGCCGCTCCACCCGAGCCCCAGCCAGGTTGCAAAGATACGAAACTCCATCTCTGGGCAAGGACCCGAAGGCAAAGTTCGACCAAGAAAAGGGCGGCGAAACACTTGCCAAGAATGGAAAACCTTGGATGGGCTGCGGGAAAACTGCAAACAACAAACTCACCACTTACCACCCGTGTTGAGCCCTGACAAGTCAGATTGAAGCAAGTTGTTTGCAAATAATTCCTGATCATTGGTTCGGAATTGTCTAGAGATCATTTCTTTTCATGGAAAGGAGACTGTGAAAACATGTACAAAACACGAAGGCAAAGGTCGAAAGCGATACGTTCAACTTGAGGGCCCCCCATGAGACAAAACAGGGGCGGCTCACAAACGAGAACCCTTCGAAACAAAAACAAATCACGGCGAGCTATGGCGAGCTCGGCTCAAGCTGGTCTCGGCCGACACCCCTCAAGTGGAAGAGAACCCAGATTCAAATCTGATTTAAAATGAACATAAATGACATAAGATGAATAAATGAGAGGGAAAACATGGGAAAACATGGGAAAACCATTGAACACGTTACATTCAATTCCATACAATTCCGGCACAAATGATGCTTTGAAAGTTGGTCTATCTTTGCTCATCACTTCTTCAGGGCCCTGCGGGGCTGATCCAACAGCAGTCAAATGAATATAATGAATCCCACATGAATGGATTGTGCTGTCGGAATTTGACACATCTAACAGCACGGCATGATCAACGGATTCCTGCCACCGAAGCTGCACTGCGATGGTAGCTTAGAATCTAAGCCTTTAAGCAAAACATCTGCCCGGAAACAGTTTGGGAAGTTCAACAATGCTTTGTTCTTTTTTGGAAATGTCTGAAACTCAGACCACAAGCCGTTAATATAAGCAGACGTCACGAGAAGTGGACTGATTGGACTGATTGCGGTGCAGATAAGGTCCGAGTGGTTACACAAGAATGGCCGCTCAGAAAGCTTTCGAAAGAAGTGCTGGAAATCCCTCTCTCTTCAAGTAGAGAGAGCACATGACATGTTCATCAAGATGAACAAGCACGACTCCAAGTACGACTCCTTGCAGACAAGCATCACAATCAAAGTGTTTGGGTCTGCTCCTTGCACAATGGCTTGCACCTGGCGCGGGAAGCATTTCATCCGTGCTACAAGTGGCATCTGCCAAGTCAGCACCAGCTCTGCTCAGCATGACCCCGTTAAAGATACCATCTCTTCCCATGGTTTGGTGTTTGTCCATCTCTAAATTGATGGCAACTGCCGTATGAAACAATACCAATGTCAAGAATAGCAAAACAGACTCAATCCAATAAATGCTCATCTCATTCGCACATTGGAAAACAATGAGGAAAGCATATGGAAAGCAGCACTCGTTGATGGGCAGGGAAACTTCGGCCCTCAGCGAGTTCAACATGCTGCTGCAAGTCGTAACCGGGTTCGTCACATCTTTGGACCTCGATCCCGAACGACACCTCGATGCCAATGAAAATGGCATTCCCCAGGATGGCAATTGCAAAGAAGAGGTCGAACCAAGGGTTAGCAACAAAAGCCTGGAAAAAATGCATTCCTTGGCTTCTGTACAGGTTCAGTCAGATTCAGTCAGTGCATGCATTTAGACAAGCAGGCGCATACATTGCATAAATACAAGTGATCAAGTGTGTGTGTGCGTGTGCGGGGGAGAGAGGTTGTGCAGGCATGTGTGTATGTATGTCTGCTTGTAGGTCTGCGTGCGTGTACGCATCCATGCATGCATTTAAAACATATGCACTTGCAAACAAACAAATTGATACAAAACCGCAACTCTTGCAAGTTTTCCTGGCACCTGACCTCTTGTGGTTGCATCTGTGCCGGCCAAACATGGAGAAAAGAAGTATCAAGGAACATTATGCAGTAAGGACAATGGAAAAGCAAGGAAAAGACGGCATGGCATGGCCGATGGATTTCTGATCCACATATATTTGGCACATGTGAAAGCCAAATGCTTGGCAACCCAGACTTGGCTCTGCCCAGTCTCCGTCATCCTCAATTTCCTCAGTGACCTTCCGGTGGGCTTTCGCCTGCTCAGCATCAACATCTGCGGCCTTCTGCCGTAGCTCCTCATCCACACGCGTGAGCGAGCTGAAGAGCTTTTGAGGCTGAAGCTTTGCCTCTCAAGGGATGCAGTAAACGGCATGAGAGCCGTGCAACGAGCACAAAATCGTAAGGAGCCAGCGAGAGGTGGGATCATGTCAGGAGCAAACTACCATCGGCTTCTGTCTAAACAAATCCAATCAATATGAAGTATAACATCAAAATAGATGAATTAAAATACTTCAATAAAATTCAATGAATATGTGTGTGTTTCTGTTCAAAATTCTTCAAGCAATTTCAAGACTTCCGAAAAAGAACATCGATAGCACTGCGGCACCTGAGGTGAATCCACCCGTAGGAGCAATCCAGCTGAGCCGGCTCCATCCGGCAGCTTTTGCGGTGACTGCCGCGTAGCCTTGGCATGACACGTCGTGGCAGTGCCCGCCATCCCAACGGATGTCCTAACATCCACCGCATGACATGGGCACTGCATGGCACTCGCCCACAGGCGCACAATGAAATCTGCAAATCACCAACTTACCGAGCGAACAGGCACAAAAAGAAACAAGAAGAAAGATGAAGGAAGATGAAGGAATGCATGCATGTTATGTAAATGTTGCATTGTTGAGACGCGTTGGTTGCTGTCGTGGTAACTACAGTACCACGTTTGCATATGTGATACTTACGCGCTCAAGCGTGTACCTGATCGGATCGGAACTCACCATCATGGTCCGATTGGAGAAGGTCAGTAATTCTCAAAACTGTGGACTAGCACGGACCAGCATTATCAGGCTATCAAATAGCTACACTGTCAACTCATCACTCCACATGCAGACGTGTGACAGAAGACGTGATAGATCGTCGCCTTGCCGAGGATGGCACGGATGAGACCAAGGAGGAGGGCCTTTCCCTTGGTGTTGAACAACTGCCGCCGCTAGGCCGCACTCTGTAGATCTTGTTCAACATCTCCTCCGGAGAGCTCGGTGTAACAAGTGTCAGGAAGAAAAAAGGCACATGGTATCACCCGGTTCAAATTGGCTCATTTCAAGTAACACAGCAAATTATCGCTGCATCCTGCTGGTGGTCGAAGCGAATCATCATATCCTCATGCTGAGATTGCAAGAGCCTTGGCAGGTCCAGTTCCAGTTGGTGAAACAGTTTCGACAAAGCAGAAGGAGCCGAGAGACAGGCAAGTACTGAGAGCATCTGAGAGCACTCTAAGCCGTTCATACTGTACTAACCGCACAAGGCAGAGGCGGCTGCCATGCATGGACAGAGCAGGACTAAAAGAACGAAAGGAGGCTGGAATCTGAGTGTGTCTGCCTACCTCTCTGCCAATCGGTGGAACAATCTGCCGACCTATCGGTCCATCTAACTATCCATCCATATAAAAAAATGCTATACCTGTCTATTTGTCTGCCTGTCTGCTTCCAACTATTGCGTTGCCCAATTACCTGTAATATATATATCTATACATGTACCTCGCCATCTGTCTACCGCAGTATCTAAGTACCGATCGATCTGCCTATGTATGTATCTATCTGTCTATCTATCTATCTATCCATCTTTGTATGTACCTATCTATCTATCTATCCAATCTAGCCACATCTATCAGAAACCTTGCATCATCCGAACTATCAAACTACGTGTCTAACCGTCAATCTATTTAGGTATGCCTATATAGCTAGCTCTATACCGATCGATCTACCTAACTCTCCATTTATCTAAATTTATCCATTTATTGATCTTTCTACCATCCGTCTATCTACCTATCTATCTATCTCTCGATCTGGATCTACCATAAGCTACCGAATCCATGTACCTCTCCATCCTCTCTATAATCTCGCCGTCTACCTATCTCTCAATACAAGCAAAGATTTTAAGCATACCTTTAAAAATACAAATTCATAGAGATATATAAAGAATCGAGAGAGAGAGAGAGAGAAGCACGACTTGTCTATCCATCCAAATGTCTAACCATCTAACCAGGAAACATTGAATCATCTAGCTATCCATCTATCAAACGGTCTATTATCTATTTGTCGCACCTATCGATCTACCAATTCAGCTGTCTATCTACCTCCCCATGTTTCGCTCTCTCTTTCTCAAACTACCTGGAGCAAACAAACCCAACAAAAAACATCAAACACTGCATTTTGCGTGGTTCCGACCGTCACGCATGCATATCTCTCTTGACATCTCTTCTTTTCTGAAATCTGCTCTGAGGGACTACCAGCTGCAACTTTCCATATATCAGAAGTTTGACTTCCAAACTTACTTTGACAAATCAAACGCAAGCATTAGCCTTAGAACAGTTCAGGCACGGTGCGACTTTCTTCTCAAATGTGAAGCCCAAGCAGCTCTCGAAGCATGAGGCATTCAGATGAAATCATGTCGAGGTGAGTGTTGCCTGGCAAGCTGCAGCTGAGTTGCCAAAATTTCAAAGTATGATGTTGCACCATGTTAATCCGTGTTGGCTCATGTTGCCCCATGTTGTACAACGTTGTGCTGCCAAATGTTTTGCTGCCCAATGTCGGCACAAGTGCCAACAATTCTCGCACAAGCTGGCAGGAGCAGGAGCCCCACAAACCTAAAGGGGCATCCATCTTTGATTGCTGCAGTGAATGGGCATGTACTGGGGTGTCTGTCGCACATATCATTACGTCAAGATCATCATCACTCAGTCAACCAAGCTTCTCTGATGTATTCTGGTGTGCCAGCAATGAGGTTTCATGATTCCCACAGCCGGTCAGATTTGAAAAAACAAATGTGCTTAACTCGCTCCGTCGCGCTAAAAAAATAGTTTCTTTTTGAAGTGTGCTATGGTGTTAAATACCAATTTTCTGGGTGATGACAAACACATCCATCATGATGTAAATCTTGACCCTGCTGAGGGAAGAAACATTTCCCAGGTGGAGCAGTCATTGAGTGATTCCATATGATTCAACTATTCAGGTTTGGCTGAATGCAATGATCATTAATAGCATTGATAACTGATCCAGAGTGATTCTAACCCTTTCCAACCCTGGCTGTCGTGAGACTTGCTGTCGGAATTCGTCCCGTCATGGCCTTTCAAAACATCGCCTGGCGCCACGTGCTTAGACCTTCGCGGCATTTCCACCTGGCAAATGAGGCTTGAACCCCTGCTTCACAGATCTCAGTGAATCTTGGTGGCCTTTCTACTGTAAAGAAAAGCAGCCACTCACCAAGGCGGTACTGCACAAGCTGATTGACCTGATCTTTCTGTGTCTGTTTTTCGTGATTCTTTTCTGTTCTCTTTCTCTTTCTCCTTCTCATTCTCTCTCTCTGTCTCTCTCTTTCTCTTTCTCTTTCTTTCTCTCTCTCTCTCTCTCTTTCTCTCTGTTCTCTCCCTCTCGCTCTTATATGCTTTTACCTCCTGCCTACTGGTTACCTTCGTTTTTTTCAATCAATACATGTCAGATACCTGCATCCGCTCGCACCTATCTGCATAGGCCTCTAGGTATTGATCTACGATATGTATCTCAAACACATCATTCGTTGTCTTGACTATGCTGTTTACCCAAGGCTCTTTACCTCTGTGATTTCTTTGTTCCAGCCATAGTTGCAGGCACCTGTCTTTAATCCGCGTCATTTCTGGCAGTTCCCCGCGTTGGAGGTGAGAATCTCTGCAGATTTAATTTCAGCACCAGAGCCTCTTCCTACAGAGTTCTCCAGGCTTCCTCCATGGACTTCCTTCTCTCTCTCTAAGTATCCTTCTGCCTGCTGGTTGAGCTCTCCCTTGCTTTACCCTGCGTAGTGTTGCGCCCTGGGCTTCGCCAGTGGCGCAGCCTATTGCATTGAGTGGCCAAACGCACGTGAAATCACGTGAAGACTTCGTATTACTTCGTATTACTTCGTGTATTCAGTGTATTCTTGACGGTTTTCCAGCTTTCCACGAGTGTGTCCATGTTTCCCCTGCGTCATACACTGCAGCATGCCGCATCCCACCCAAAGGAGGTATGACCCGCTAAGGCGGACCATTCATTTGCGGGGCGAATGTTGGTCCGATCGCAAGCTTGACTCAGACACTTCTTACAGTCCTTCAAACGCCGGGTTTTACATCGCCAAATGTGTCCTGTGAGCGGACTTAGGCACCCGGTCTTGAGCACTGGACTTCGCAGATCATGCTAGATCAACGTGGAGAAAGATTATGCCACACAAAACGTCCGATATAGGTCTGACGGAGATGCAAGAATGTCAAATAATATGCCAGAATGATCCAGAATGTAACTTTGTGAAAATGTCAGAATACATGTCATGTCAGAATATTTGTCCAAATACCTTCTGAATCCCAAGGAAAATATCGGAATAAATCAGAATAGCTGTCGGAACACATGTCGTATCATGTCGTACTTCATGTCATGGGGGGGATCACTCGAAGCAAAGTAAACGTGCTGTTTGATTCTTAATTTGCATTCTGTTTACCCTTGCGCTTGCCGATTGAGTCTGTCATTCCTGGTCAGAAGGTTGCTCTTTGCAAGACATGACGGGCGGTGCTACGCTCTTCAATTCCTGTCCTGTAATCTTCAATTCTGGCGACGCACTCTTCCCAGTCCCAGGGAGGCAAGTGGGAAGCCAGTACCGTGGGGAGACAAGATTGAGACAAGTCACATCCAACCTACCTATCATTCCCTATCTATCTATCTATCTATCTATCTATCTATCTATCTATCTATCTAACTCTTTCATACTCTTTCTATCTATCTGCCTGCCTACTGTATCTCTATGTCCATCCATCATTTTGTCATCCTACTACCCTATTCTACCATTCCATCCTCACTTTGCTCAACTCTGCCCTTTTTTCTGAGTGTTTTCCGGTGCTTTTTCTGTTGAATAATTACAGTACTCAGTTCGTTTTCTTCTCCCCTGTGGAGCCTTTCCCAGAGCCTCCATGAGTTTAAGCAGAAGGCGAAAGCTGAAGCTGGGCAAACCGGTACAAAAGTAAGCACTTAAGGAACAGAGCCCAGGCACAGCAGAAAAGCTGTGCGATGTGACGCAGCAACCATGCAGAGATAGGGCCACTGCCGGCAATGATCAGTTTCCATTCCATTTCTTACTGTATTGTTTCCTTCTCTGGATTCTTTATCCCTGTCTTCCCGCTTCGGCTGAAGGCTTTTTGCCGCAATCACGATTAAAAACGGTGGCTTTGCCAGCAAGACATTGGGAGGATTCAATAATTAAATAGCAATCCTGTTTCTAAAGCCACAAATGAATTTAATGTTGACAACCTGTAGCACGCAGTTGCAGCACTCAAGGACTCCAAGATTCTTCGTGTTTCATCCTGCTTTCATCCTGCTTTCATCCTGCTTTCATCCCGCCTGCTCATCATCTTCGAGCTGACTGTCGCTTGCGTTGTGGTTGGACGTGGAGTTGTGGCTCACGTTGGAGGTGGAAACCTCGGAGACCTGTCTCTCCCCAAGTGTCAGAGTCAATCCCACCGGCTGCAGCTCAGTGGTCCTTTGGCTCTCATCCTCGGATGTCTGTGCCGCGCCAAACAAACAAATTGAAAAAGCAAGGCTGCGCAAGGCTGCCAATTTGCTGGTAACTGCTGCTATTGATTTTTCAAGCTGAATCATGGACTCTGAAAGTTGACAGTGTGGCGAGAGGTCAGTTACAGGTTCGGTTCAAGGGTATTGTGTATATGACTTACGAGACTTACGAATATGCATCCATACACGTATCTACGTTGCTGCGTATCTGTGCCCTATATGACTACACGCGACATGAGTGCATCATCACGTGCATGAAATTGTCAAACCCTGAAGTGCGCGTCACCTCCTGACAACTTGGGTGGTTTGCCATTTCGGTCTGTTCATGGCAAGTGCCATGCTTCACTATTTGCATCACTCACTGCTTGAATCTGCTTGACTCATTGAATCCGATTGCATCTGGTCGCATCTGATTGAATCTGATTGCTGCTTAGCTTGTGACCGTTTCATGAGATGAGAAAGCGCGACTGGAAAAACATTCAGAGTCCGACTCCGGATGAATGATGATGAACGTGGATGACTTTGTGGAGTCCGGAAGACTGATCTACTGAAATAGCAATGAGCAGTTTGAGGCATCTCCTCAACGGCGGCATGTTCAGATAGGAACTGGACAGAATATACATATATATATATAAAACAAGTGATGACAAGCTTCGTCGCCACGGGCACTCTCCATGCTACCTTTGCTCAGCGAACGGTCATCCTGAGCTGCGCATGCGACTCTGTGGAGATCAGTTGATTCCACTTGTGCCATTCAAACAGATCCACTCGATCCACCGCTAATCCAAGAACCGGGCCTCTTGGCTTGCACTGGACAACCTTGAGTTTAGCGACCCGTCCTACGGCAAACTGTTTTGCTCATATCTGCTCAGGATGAAAATCTCCAAGGAAACCATGATCTGAAATGAGATTGTGGCCATGTTTGATCTTGCTTCAGCACGCTACATTCCAACAATCAGTGTGAAACTGTCGAGACTCGGCAGCCATAGTATGGTGGTAGGCTACCCTCTTCCACTTTCAAAGTGATGGGTAAACACAACGATTGAGCGATCACCCTCAGAACTACAGGCCGCTTAACTGCTGGGAAGGTGTCAGGAACCTACACTCCAACAGCAAAATGATCCTATCAATCAAAATCTCTTCCCTCTACGCCGCTCAAGCGTGTTGAGCATAAGCCTAAGCGATGAAGTGCTACAATGATCAATCATCACTCGTGCAGGAGTATGACAGCACTCTGCCACCCCGCCATCTCTGTCTCCTGCAAATGATAGGGTTCCTTCATGACTGGAGGTGAGCAGCAGGCAAAAAGTTAGTCGCGCTGCTACTGTGAATTCTTGAGCCAAATGTGGAGTAGGCACACTGCGAACTCCTGCGTGAAGTCGTGAAATCCGTTTCTACCGTAAGTTCCTCAATTACCATGGCACAAGCAACATCAAGGTGGTGTACTGGCTCACGACACAAAGACTAGGCCTCCGTATCTCCGTATTTATGTTGCTTATGCATTCAAACATACTGCGTCAAACCCTGCGAGCAAATTCTTTCAAGCTCAAACGCAGGCGTAGGCGTGGCTGGGTGCATTTGTGCAGGGCCAATCACTTCTGAATCTTTCTGATCAGCTTCCAATCCCTGATCCCTGTTGATCTCTATATCCCTGCAGCCTCCAATGCTCGAAAGTAGTCGTTCCACTGGGTGTCAAGCTTCGAAGGGTTCACCTTCCACTGCCTCCGCCAGGCCAAGCAACTCACCGCCATTGGCTGCACAAGTTCGGAACTCCACATGCGACCCAGTCACAAGTACAGATTCTCCAGGTATCGAGCGTTGACACCAGAAGCCACGGCATCCTACAAGGAATCTACACACCTGATGGATTCTGATGTGTTTTTAATGTCGTTTTAACATATTTCATATTATGTTATGTTTATATAGATATTTGTGTTATTTGATTTACGGCATTCTCTTTGTGATGAAGTGTGGTGACATTCTGACCCGGCGGCCTCGTCTGGGCCAACATTTGGAGCTGCTCAAAAGCGTTTGCACAGAGCTAAACCAATTGCTTTGAGCCTTGACTCGTTCAAAAGGGTCAACAACTTGAATAGAACTTCTACGCACAACAAACTGAAGGGCGGAGTCGGAAGATGTCGCGAGTCCTCATAGAAGGTACGCCGGGCAGTCTGACGGGCACGAGGCACGAGCAAAGCTCTGAGCGATCGGCCCGCCAAAGCCAGGTTCCGAGCCGGTTTCATGGCCTTAGTTTTTCGCAGTATCCCCAACCTTATCATGGGCGTCATTTCACAAAGGGGTAGAGATTCCCTGACAGCCTAAAGGTATCCAAAGGTTCTCCTATGTCTCATGTTGGCTAAACTGATCCCTGATGATTTGCAAACATCAAAGGCTGACAGCTCAGTAGCAACAACCTTACAATGACATACGGATGGAGCCGAGAAACTTTCGCCCTGGCCAAGCAGAAGCCCCCGACGCTGCATAGATTTGAGCAAAGAGCACCGAGAGCGAGTTGCCGGTGATTCTTGGTCCCCGCGAACTGTATGGAAAGCAATGGAAGTTGCAAGTTCGCAAGGCTTGATGTTTTCCAAAGCCAGGAAGGCTTGTGCTAGTCATTGACCAGCCGGTCACATCGAGGGGTGGACTTCTTGGCCAGATATATCCGGATAGACTATTCTGATGCCAGCAAACAACCAAGCAAAAGCTTGGAACCGACATCACAAAGTTACAAATGTTTAAGCATACCGTAGAAACTAGCACTTAGCACGGCGCCACATGTGGAAAATTGATGCCAATATTCTTTAGGTGCGTACACGCTGTATGGAAAAGGGTAGGCATAGTATGCTAGGTATCAAAATGGATGACATGAGGTCAGGAATCTGACCCACAGCTCACCACATTGGAATGGCTGCAGGGACAGCTCCAACCTGCAGTGGTCCATTTTTTGAGTTTCCACGCCACCAGAAGAGGCTGGAAGCAGCACTGGCCAGGACTGTGATCGTTGCATCCTTCGCCTCAGCTGGTTCAACATGGACGAAGGATGACGCAATGCACCAACAAATAACGAATGCAGGCGCGCTGCCGTCTCTGCGGCTGAGGAGAGATCCTGCAATCGGCAACTTGTGAAGGCAAAGTAATAAGAATTCTGGAAGACATGAGAAGAGAATGAATAGAGGGAATTCATAGGGATTCAACTTTTGAATCTTCGGCTTCAGTCACTGTTTCGCACCGTGAACCCTGACCGCAACGAGTCCGCGCGTGAATCTTCGGCTTCCTTTGCAAACTGGTGGCTTTAAAACTAAATGCGATTGAGCAAGTGTGGATTAGCCCTACTGTATCCCCACACGAGGTTGCGATTCTCATCATCATAATCCCCAACCATCAAGTGCGACTGCCACTGTCAACTAGCAGTTTTTCAATTTAGAGATACTGCATCGACTGTAAATAATCCATGGAGCCTGGCTGCACTGCACATGAAGGCCATCTCAATTTACCAAAATGGATGCGCCCTCCTTGACCGATATTCAAAGGTTATGCAGGCGGTACTCAACAGACCACAAGCAAATCTACTTGGATAATCTTGGATAGCCTGCGCGCCAGCAAAACATTCCAAGAATGAGCAGAATCCTCGTTGTCGGTAGCTCGATGTTCACCTGTCCCCTACAGTAGTTGGACATGATTGGTTAATATATATATATATAAATATATGTGTGTATACGTGTGTGTGTGTTAATATTGGTTTCGATTCATGGCCATATTGCAAGGTACCTCCGTGTTTGATCTCGTTTCTCGGGTGCAAACGTGACCTCTACAGCTGCTAGGTCATGGCAACGTGCGGCCAACAAGGGCAATGTGAGCAAAAACCGAAAGAGTGGCAGCAGGGTCCTGGTTCCATGGCCAATCATTCCCACTGTCCTTGGCACCAGGTGGCACTACAGCAGTTCGGTTGCATGTACAAATTTTAAAAAAAATTTTCCCTGTCAGCTTTGATAGTGCTTGCCTGGGTTTTCCTGTTTAGGTCCTTGGCATGCACTGATTTCCGCAGCATTAACGGCTGCAAAGCCCTGACGAGTCCCAAGGGGGACGAAAGCTAGGCAGTTTAGTCACCATTGCGGTCGTACAAAAAACAGCTGCGTTAGACCCGGCTTGAGCGACCTGTGCCGAAGTTGTGCATTGCAGACTTTTAGGCGCTCGCCATGTTGAATCCTATGAGCCATGGGTTGCCAGCAGATGCTGGGGCATTTGCTAGTAATACTGGAATGGTCTCTGGGAGCGTGGCCTTTGCGAATCAAAATCTCGACCCAGCTCTTAGAGGCAGAGAGTCACCTAGAACTCCTGCTCCTAGAGGTTTACAGCCTGCAAGTTTCGAAGGATCACGAAGTGGAGTTGAAATGCTTTTGTTAGAGTGCAAAACCAGCTGCTGATGAAGCAGCTAGAAGTCTTCCAGTCTCAGTTGCAGAGTTCTCAGGCTCGCCTCGAAGCGTTGAGTGCCAAAGAAGTTTCGCAGGACAAGCTTTTCCAACCTCACGCCTCTTTGTTAGAAGGGGTGGACCCAGCTCTGCAGAAAGTTTTTGAAACATTTGAGAAGGAAGCAAAACACACGTTTGAAGCCTGGGAAACTCAGAAGAAATTGCTTGAGAAGTATTCCAAGTTGAGTGAAGAAAACCGTTTGCACAACCATTTGCAATCTGAAGCTGACTTCAAGTGGCAATGGACCAAGCTCTACCTAGCCACTGCACAACCAGTGGCTGTGGAGTTGGATATGCATGGAGAAGGCTACAGTGTTGCAGATTCATGGGCTCGAATGCGTCGAAAACATGCTGAAGAATGCTTTCAGTTTGTCTGTCAGCATCAACAGCAATCCGTCGCTTTGTATGAGAACCAGATTTCTTTGCCGGTTTTGAAACAAAGACTATCTGACCAGCTGGATGTTTGGTTTGCAGAGCAAGCATATGATGACGAAGCGCTTCGAATGGCCCTGAAGCAAAGGGCGTCTCAATTCGTCGAAGCTTTTGTGAGAGCTACCAGGCCGAAGATCCAGACATGCATGGCTAAAGACAAGGGCTTGCAGGAGAAGCGTGAGCAAGCGCTTCTTGAGGCCAAGAGCAAGTGGGAAGAGATGGACGTAAAGGATGTCTTGTCTCCAGCGCTGTTCGAACTCGTGGATGCAAGACAGAAGAGGTCGTTTAACATCAAAGCAGACTCTGCCCTAGCCTTTCTGGTCAAAGACAACGAGGAGTTGTGCAAAAAACACAAGGTCAAGTTTGTCCCGGGTGCGTCCAGTTCTTCCAGTGCTTCCAAGAGGACACCTACCCCGAAAAAAGCTGCTGCAAAGAACAGAGGGCGTAGTCCGAAGAAAGGCTCCGACACCCCGCGTTCAATCCTGAAGTCTTCAAGCAGGTCGCCTTCTAGGTCTTCACGATCACCTAGTGGTCAACGATCAGCATCGAAGCAAGTGAGATTTGAAGCCAAGGGTGGAGGTAAAGGCAAGGGAAATGCAAAAGGAAAAGGCAAGAGCAAACAGAAGAGAAAATAGCACATAGAGGGCGTGGTCGATCCTTTTGGCGTGACGCCGACAAGTGCAGCATTGACTTCTACAAGTTCTGTGTGGTGCAAACTCTCAGGGCTGGTTTCTACTCTTTGCTGCATAGGCAGGCGTACAAAGGGGTACACAATTTGGTTCCACCCGAAGTGCTTCCCGTTCCTAAGTTTGTTCTTCTGCATGTTGCCAAAAGCGGCAAGTTTATCCCAACAAGACGCAGTTCCAACGTCAAAGACCTCTTGGCTGGGATTGGAGCTTTGAAGCGGCAGCTGCTCTTACGCAATTGTTTTCAGAGACCTCCTTCTCTAGTTTCCAAGTGTCGTCTGAGAAGTACATGGGAGCCTCCCGGCAATGCAGGAGTTGATGCTTTTATCCGTTTACTCTCCTATGAGCTGACCCAGTTTGAACCAAAGGCTTTCAAGTCCAACCAGTCTTGGTTTGATCAGAAGGCCAAAGCTTGGCTGCGGCAGCATAGCGACATAGTTGCTGTAGTGGATTGCGACAAAGGTCTAGGAGATTGTTTAGTTCTTCGGTCTTGGCTTGAACACCAAGTTCAGCTCCAACTGGCGCAAGGTTATGTACAGATAAATCCAGAGGATGTGCAGAAGAAGATGGCTGCTCTTAAGTTTGGGGCCGATGCCATGGTACAGTTTTTCGCTGCTTCTGGGGTGATCTCTCATGCTGAGCGGGCTTTTTTGCTCAGCAAGTTCCACGAGAGTTCTGTTGGAGTTTTTCGCATTTTAGTCAAAGTGCACAAGCAACCGATTTCTTCCAGACCTATTTGCAATCTTCGTGGTAGCTGGTTTGCACCTTTGTCCAGTTTTTTGGTGGAGAAGTTGGGCCCAGTTATGGCTCATTTAGACTCTGTCATTGTTTCTACGGACCAGCTTTTGCAGCAACTGAAGCCATTGCGCTGTTTGCCAAACATGCAGTTTGTCACTCTGGATATCATTAACTTGTATCCTGCGGTGGACCGGACGCACATGTTATCTGTGGTGGGGCCTTTCTTGCAAAGTTTTTTCAACCATTCTTCCTTGGGAAATTTTATCCTGAAAGTCCTGGAGCTAGTGTTGGATGCTTGCTTGGTTTCTTTTCAAGGCCTCACTTTTGAATCATGTGGTGGGATTCCCACCGGTCTTTCCGTAGCTGGCATTCTGGCAAATATCTACTTGTGGCATTTCGACAGATACATGGTGCAAACCTGTGGCGCTAGTTTGCAGTTTTTACGAAGATACATTGATGACCTTCTCTTGCTTTGGAGTGAGCCTGTGCAGGATTTAGTGGTTGCGGCAGAGAACTGGCACCCTTCTTTGAAGTTTCAGATTTCTGGCACTAAGGAAGTTCCTTTTTTGGATCTTTTCCTTTCCATACTACCGAATGGCCATGTGCACTGGAGGATGTATGAGAAACCAAAGAATCTGTACCTTTACGTGCCAGCTGCTTCCAATCACCCTGCCAGCACTTTCAAAAGTTTGCAACCTGGTGGGTTCATCAGATGTGAGAGGCGGAATCGCCTTGAAAGTGATTGCACTGCAAGCGTTCGATCTTTTCGACGTAGGCTGAAAGACAGAGGTTTTGATCTAGCTAGTTTCGATTGTCTTATCAAGAGTTTTCGAGCCAAGCGTGCTAGGAGAAACTCCTCCAAAGTTTCGGTACGAAAGGCTTTTTTGAAAATTCCGTTTAACAAAGACATTTCGGCAAGCTGGATTGCCCAGAACTTACGCAAGTTTCAGCCTCTGTTGAGTCAATCCGTTCCAGATGTACAACTCATGACTTGCTGGAGCGTTGGACATAGCCTTTTTAGAAGTAGATACAAGCAAGTGTGGAATTTTTTTGGTCAAAGGGTTGGCTGAGGGAGGGACCAAAAAACTTTTTCCCTGTCAGCTTTGATAGTGCTTGCCTGGGTTTTCCTGTTTAGGTCCTTGGCATGCACTGATTTCCGCAGCATTAACGGCTGCAAAGCCCTGACGAGTCCCAAGGGGGACGAAAGCTAGGCAGTTTAGTCACCATTGCAGTCGTACAAAAAACAGCTGCGTTAGACCCGGCTTGAGCGCCCTGTGCCGAAGTTGTGCATGTACAATGCCCAATGTCATTCGCAATAGCTCTCCAACTACTTTTTTAAAGATCCTCAACTTTCAAGAAAACAGTAGGCTGCAGACTGACCAAGGTGGTGAGTGAAGTTGAATATCAAAGTGCAAATGCTGCGTGTGCACAAATCACAAAAAGAGTGGCCGCTACCGCCGCTACCGCGCACTTTTTGTTCTGATCAGCTTCCCATGCAGGCAAATCTGATTGAGCCTGGCCAAAGACCCTGAAAACAACATCCCCAATGCATCCAAATGCGGAATTGCTCTACATTCTCTCTCCCCCTCCTACCACTGCCAGCCATAATGTGCAAGCTTGTGCGCGCCTTTGCTGCCACCTCAGCGCCTTCAGTCCGTAGTTTTCAGCGTCTTGTGACCCAAGCGTATTGGCCGTGCTGCACTCATTTTGCGCTCTTCACTCTTGCTGAGATCAGATACCGATGGAACCTCGGCAAATGCGCATGCGCCAAGATATGTGTATATATATATATATAAAAACATATACTGTAAAAACTAAGAGCACAAACACTATAAAACAAGACAGTATAGAATGACACAACAGAATAACTAATTATGAATTCTGAATAAATGCCTACAGTAGATGATAACATGCATCTATAGAAACTACATGCTAAATGTGATATGATATGTGGTGGTGCTATCTTGGCCACTATTTGTTTCCTAATTCGACCTTATGGACACTGCTCGGCCTGCCAATCACATCATTTATTTTTCCAAGTGCAAATGTGAACCCCCCATTGAAATTGGTAAGAAACGGCAAGACATGTCAAAACCAGTATGACTACCAACAAGGCAGCAGAACCCGCGCCGTCATGCGCCGCCCGCATTATTTGGGAGCCGAGTTCAGCGAGGTTTATGTCGCTTACGTCGCCTATAGTATGCCTACGACATCTCCAGAACGACCAGGGTCCGGACCCAGCTGTCCATCGTGGCAGCGCTGAGTTCTATGACACGATGGTGTGCAGCAGCCAGCCGACGAGTCCTCGCGCGACACAAAAAAGAGCCGATGTTTCGCCGAGAAAAGGTGCCATTTTTGGGGGGATCTGCAGCTGCTGGTGTCATGTTATGATGCTTTGGACATGTCCGGGAGCACATGCGTCCCGCGCATTGCATTGGACCATATGGATCTGATATGATCCAATGAAAAGAAATCTGATGCAAATGGAATATCATGAAGAGTCAGAAATGCTGCAGTATGAGCTTCGCAGTATCTTTCATACGGCATATGGCCAAATGTTTTGAAACGAGGTGCTTTGCCTTGACATTCTCATATCAAAATATGACGCTGATGCTGATGCCGTGTCAGAACGATTCTGACCATGCGATATGACACCGAATAACGTTTTGCATCCAACAATCTAAATCAATCTAATGTCATGTTGTAACATTTCACATCATAAGCACCTGAACACTTATACCATCAGCATACTGCCTATACATAATCACATCACTTCTCATCATTTTGACGAACTCCCTCTGCCAAACCGAGCCCCCGGTAGGTAGCACCTCATGACCTCTGTCCTTGAGAAGCTCACAATGGTAGTGTCTGGCGGGATCTGCCCCAGCAACCGGCAAGCATCCTGGCACATCTGGCACTCTGTTTTTCACTTCGCTGTGTTTGCATCTTTGGCCATGCAACTCCAACAGCCATCTGGCTTTTCAGAGGCCGATCGCAAAGCGGAGAGGACTAAATCCGCTAATCCGATCTGCTATACCTAAACAATCCCAAACATAAATAAATAAAGACATATATATATATATATTGGTTGGATCTAGAAGGGCTGTGAGTTTTTCAATATAGGCTTGGCACAAGAACCAAAACCCAAAAAACAAAAAAACGCAAAAAACAAAAAAAACAAAAAAAACAAAAAAACAAAAAAAAACAAAAAAACAAAAAAATGTTGAAAAATGAAAAACAATTTATTCAAAATTGTTTGGATTCTTTTCAATTCTTTTAGCTTTTGTTCAATTGTAACTCAGGATTCTTCAGCCACGGACCCTCCCAACCGACGCGCCGCAACAAAAGCCGACATTTTTTTTGCTCAGCCGACTCATGTGCAAAGAAACTTTGCTTTGAGTATTGAAGGCTTGTGAAAAATCGTCTCCAACAAACTGGAACATATTGCCCATATTGCCATTCATGACAGGCCTGCCCGCTTCGAAAGCGCCTCTACTTGCCCTTTCTTGCTCTTTTGTAAATGCGCTCATCCAAAGCGCTCATCGCGATCTCGGCCTGAGGCCTGCTTTCCACAGGAGCAGCTGCTGATTCCAAGGCTTCCAGCGCCCCAAGGGCAGAGGCCATCTCCTGCACATGGCAATGGAGTAATCTAAGTCTAAGAATTTAAGACTAACAAGCGCCCCATGAACCCATCAGCCACATGGGAAACGAAATGCCAAAGCCATGGTTTATTAAAGTTTGGCTTAGCCACATACCACAGGCTTAAGAACGGGGAACACCAAGGGGAGAAACATAAAACATGCGCAGGTCACACCAGGAAGGCCCATGCCAACATCGGTCCTCATTCTGCGACAGTGCCAGTGGAACTGCTTGCCCCGACAGAGTCGGCCCCTTCCAATTCAAAGCACTCAGCGCGCATTGCACCATAGCAAGGACTACTGGCAATGCCATGGCGTTGCCTGCCAAGTCCATCATGAGCCCTTCAGATGGAAACCATTGCTGCGCCAAAGGCATGGCCTCCATACGCTCTGCCAAAATCTGCAAGAAAGGTTGCACCGGAAAACCTTGCATGAGCAAAGCCTCTCGACCAAGAACAAGGCGACCCTGAGCCTCGCACCAGAGCGCCATCTTTGGAAGCACTGTACTCATGACATGTTTGGAAGCATCTTGTTTCCATGTGTTCGAATTGATTCGTGTGATTGACTGGGACAAGTCTCGGAATGCAATGCTGGGGGTGCATTGCTGCAGCAAAGACAGAGCGTCTTTCTCACGGTCACCCAGAGTCTGGTACCATTCATTTGCGGCCAGTCGGACTGCGACAGCTTGTCCCCAGCGCAGCCGCTGATCTTGGGCAAATTGCATGTGCTGCTCCACCCATGTCTGGGGGGGAGCGGCCGTTGCTTGCTTCTTTTCAGCTTCTTTTTCCTTTTGCTTTGCCCGCTTGTCCAAGCGCAACCCAAGTTCTGCTTTCACAGGTTCCGACGAGCCCTTGAAAAGGATCTGGGTCACACAAGGCCCGCCTCGAAGGCACCCAAGCAGTAAAGCACGGAAAGTCGCAAACACGGCTGTCAGAGGCCTCGTAGTGAAATCCAAGAGCGGGTTCACAGCCGTTCGGACCAAAAGAACATAAACCCTTCTCCGGCGAGCGCTGCATCCAAACTCAGCTGCATCGGTCATGCAAACCTGGCTGTCATACCCGCGGGCAGAAGTCTCAGCCAAAAAGATGTCCATGTTACTCAATTCCGTACCCTTGCTGTCGTCCATGGCGTCTACGTTCTCAAAAAGCACCAGGGGCGGGCATTTGCTCTGCAAATAGGAAAGCATGCCGTGGAATGTCTGGGCGGACCCCCCTCGACTGGCTTGCTGAGACAGCACTGCGGCATCCTTCTGCTGGAACGGGTTTGCGCGACTCATGTCTTTGCAAGACGTGCCTAGGACTAAAAAGTCGACCTGTGGCACTGGACACTTCTGCCCATGAGTGGCACAATCTGCCATATCCTGTCCGAGGTCACAAATGTCCACAAACAGACATGGACTTGCAGCACCCTGGCCCGCAATCCCGCTGTGACAGCATCCTTTACACTCAGTAGAGCTCGCTTGCTGCTGGGCAGTTGTCTTTGTCAAACTTCGCACAGTGTCGGTTGCTAGCACTGAGGCGTTGGCAATCCATTTCCGCTTTTCCCCATCCTTCTCGCAACTGAAGGCATGACGGAAACAGAAAGGTGTCAAACCTGGGAAACTTTTGACAGCATCGTTGATGGCCTGCATGCAAAACAGCGGACCGTCACAACCAGAACAGCAGGAAGCCCAAGTCAAACATCTGGGGGGTTTGGGCACTTGACTGCTGCACATGCCCTGGCATGTCTCGAAGTTTTCTGCCGCAGCTTGCACCAGCCAACTGCCACTCTGCACACTATCAGCAGACAAAGTTCTGCTTTGCGCTTTGGCGCGCCAAGTATCTACGCTCTCAGGATCCACAGTTGGACGCGAGCGCAATTCCCTCGGCATGGCTCTTGCCAGCCCGCTGGCACAAGGTATATGCGCACAAACAAACTACTCGTCTTGTCTCATTGTGGTACCCGTGAAAAACTATAAACTGAAGTATCTCATTTGGACAGATTGGAGAAGGTAAAATTCTCGAAGGTTTAAATCTCTGCTGGAAAACTCTTTCATTTGAACATTGCTAACTTCCATAATTAGATCATTTAGTCATGTTTTTTAAAGCATCTGTAGTCTATGCATACATATGTCTGGGTTTGTCTTCTTGCTGTTGCCAAACACACGGAAGCAAACAAACATCTTTCAGCAGCGATGATGCCAATGCAACTGCACTCCCTTTTGGAAACAACATCACTGTGGTAACGATCCAGAGTTGGAAGAATTACGCGCCAGTCAAACTGGTACCACAAGCACGTTTGCCTTACCAAGCTTGCAAGTCTTAAATGGCCATCAAGACAAACAGGTTACAAGTTGAGGGTAGGAAACTCGACTGTGACAACACAACTGTAAGACTTTAAGGAAACCAGTGAAGCAAACTTGACTCCAAGCACAACATCGGCCGCACACATTTCTTTTGACAGAGCCAGCGCAGCTCAATGTCGATGTCAGCAAGCAAAAATGCCTCTCAGATCTCACACCGCGACTTACTGAGACCACTGGCTTGTTTAGTCTCAGGCGCCACTGCACTGTGAGTGGGAAAACTTGTTTCAAAAGACCAGCCCGGCTGGAAGCCTTTACTTTGTTCTCTGCCGCTTCTTCTGTTCCAAGGCCTTATTGTGAAAGAAGGTGGCCAGGCCTTCGGCATCACCAGCTGCAATCAAAGCTTTGCCCTCCATGACTTCTGGCATGGTCATGCCATCCTTCAAGACATGACCCTTTGAACTTGCAGGCTGCGCAGCGGCCTTTGCAGACGACTTGGCAGCCTTGGCGCCTGCGTTTGCCACTGTCTCAGCGGCATTCTCCTCTTGCTTCTTGGGCACTGCTTTGGCTTTGGCTTTGGAAGTTGCCTTGCTCACGGCAGTGGCTGCCTCAGCCTTTGCCTTTGTCTGCGCCTTTGCCTTTGCTCCGGCCTTGCCCTTTGCAGCAGCACTTCGTCCGGCAGACTTGGCCTTAGCTTTGGCCTTCGCTTTGGGCTCCCCCGATGGCTTCGAGGCCGCAGCCTCAACCGGCAGCTCTTCTTCATTTTTTGTTTTTTTCGTCTTGCCGCCCTTGTCCTTCTCGGACGCTTCAGTCTTTCTTGTTTTCTCTGTCCCGTCCTTCTCTTTCTTGTCTACTTTTGACTTGCTCTTCTCAGACTTGCGCTTCTGTTTCTTGTCCTTCTTTTTCTTGTCCTTGGCCTTCTTGTCTTTCTCTGCTTCGTCTTTCGACTCCTTCTTCGCTTCCCGCTTCTTGCGTAAAAGCTTGACTGCCTTCTTCAAATCCTTGGAGCTCAGTTTGTGCAGCTTCCCTCCCTTATCCTTTTTGTCCTTCTTCTCTTTCTTGTCTGCTTGCTTTCCCTCCTGGCTTGAATCCAGCTTGGGCTGCTTACTTGGAGTTGGCTGCTGTTGCGTTTGCAAATCCTTGCTGCTTGACTTGGGGCCCGGTGTAGACACCAGTGCTCCTGTCATGCCCGCCTTTGCGGCGTTGGCGCTGGGCCTGGCATCCTTGTCAGATTTTGGCTCTGCAACTTTTCCTGGATCTGCTTCGCTGCCAGTCAGCTCGGAGAGCTTCTTGGATCTCATCTTCTCCGCAAGTGAAACCGGTTGCCGCGAAGCAACTTCAGGATTGGCAACCTCTGACGGCTCTGGCTGTGTCTTACCATCAAGACTGTCACACAAACCTTGCAGCATCATATTTTCAGTCTCTGTGTCCAAAGATGCGTGCCCATCCTCCTCATCATCGGATTTGGCCGGGGGCGTAGCGCTTGGTCGATCTGCAGGCTCGGTTGCCTCTACCTCCTCTTTGTCACAGTTCTCAGCTTGACTGGCGCTTGTCTTGGAAGCTTCGGCTCTGAGCTTTCTCAAGTGGTCCCAGTTCTTCTCGATTTCGACGCTGCATCTTCCCAAGCCAGCTTTTACCTGGGAATTTGCTAGCTGCGCACACAAAACCTACAATGACAGTGACCATGGGCCCCAAACACATGCGAGGAACCCCGGTCAAATCAATGGGTCCAAATAAATTCAAAACATGATGCAATATGATTGATTATGAAATGAAACTGATGCATGTTGTTCTTTACCAAAGACCTATCTCCACCAGCGCTGCGGCAAAGGCACGGCCACAACCATTTCTTCGAGAAGTTGTTTGGTACTGTCGTCTGGCAACTTCACTGAAGCAGGCGTCTTCGGCAAGTCCTTCTCCACAAGTTTCGTCAAGAGCGATTCCAGCTGTTTACTTGTTTTCTTTCCATCTTCTGTCTTGGTGCCGGCCAAGGGCGAACGCAAAAGCGTCATGGCTGCAAACACCGTCACCAAAGTCGACAGTACCTGGGAATGGCCTTGGGCCGCGACAGTCTGCACATGCCAGCCTTCCACGCCAGAAAGGCTTTCCAAGTCCAACTGGTGCTTCACGTTCTGCAATTCTTGGGCCTGCTGTGACAGCGCAACGCTTTGGGAAGCAAATGCCTGACTGGTTTTGCTCATTACCTTGCGAAAATTGACTTCCTCTGCAATGGCCGGGGTGGCCTTCAAAGATCGCAAAGCATCAGCGACGCTTTTCTCCAAGTTCACCAGGAGCCCCTTGCCCAACTCTCGGAGCTTGAAGCCCAACAAACTGCGGACTTTGCCCAACCAACTCACAAACTCTGTCTCGTGGAGTTTCAGGGCCAAAGATCTTTTGTCAAGCTTGGCTGGGTTCAGCTTCTTGAGCTCATCCAGGTAGGCTTGCACAGCCTGCAGCCCTTCTCGCACAACTCTGCTTCCGCAATTCGGCTTGGCCGCAAGGGATCCCTTCTGACCCACCTGGAAAAACGATTTGACAACTAAAAATGTAACCATGCACTCAATGAACAAGAACAAGCCGGTGTGTTGGTTGATGGTTGGTTGATGGTTGTTTGATGGTTGATGGTTGGTCGATGGTTGGTTGATGGTTGGTTGATGGTTGGTTGATGGTTGGTTGATTGTTGATGGTTGGTTGATCGTTGATTGATGGTTGATGGTTGGTTGATGGTTGGTTGATGGTTGGTTGATTGTTGATGGTTGGTTGATCGTTGTTTGATTGTTGATGGTTGGTTGATGGTTGGTTGATGGTTGATGGTTGATGGTTGGTTGATGGTTGATGGTTGGTTGATGGTTGGTTGTCATAGCGGTCATCACGGTCAGGAGGGTGGCCGTCACAGGCACAAATACACAGGCATGGGGATCGGCATTCAAGGGTGTCACGGGCGAGGCGGGCACCAGGGACACAGGGACAAAAAGGACATTGGGGACGGGCGGCATTGAGGGGGGACATGGGGAACACCGATACGCATTGCTTTGTCAAGAGCAGGCCTGCAGGGCTCACTGCGGTAGATATATCTGCTGTTTATACTTAGGCCCTAGGCCATGTAAAGCGATCATGCTGGGCTCTTCCATGGCAAGAACTTCTTCAACATAATGTTCCCACACTTTAAAAATTCAGGGATTGGGGACGATAGTTTCGCCCATTCAAATGTGATATGCCATTCTTTAAAATGTTTCAACCTGCAAACAGACAATTGCGCGATAAGTTATGGGCCAATACAAACAAGGAGGGAGACAGGAAAGCAAAAACAAGTTCCAATCAATATTTGGTGCGATTCTTGCTTGCAGTATACTGCAATGGTGTTACTTACTAAAAGTTATAGCCGTAATTCTTACCTATTTGACTTATGGTGGCCTAAGTGGCCTACATCATGCGCAACGGGGCCTCGAAGAACAACGGCAGCAACCCGGCGCAAGGCCCTTCCTTCGGCAATTTCAACATGGCTTCCACTTGGTAGTTGGCCACCTCACACAGAGCGCCTCCCATGCTCTCGAGCCCGGAAGCATTCGCAACGCAGCCGTCAACAAGAGTGCCAACAGCAGCAAAAGCATGCAATGCTTGACTCTCCAATTCCTCGAGCACCACTGCTTTCAGATCAGAATCGAAATCCTCAGCAACATCTGGCTCCAAGAACTCGAATACATTCAAGTCCTGCCATGTCTTCAACTTGTCTGAAGAAGGTTCCGGAACCCTCACCACACCGATCTTGTGCTTACTGAGCACATAGTCCAACAACTGGCCAGTCAGCTGGCTCACACGCTTGTAGTCGGCCAACAGCTGCCGAAGCTTGGCTGGAACATGTTCCTGTTCTGTCTTCCAGAACCCATGGTCTACAAAGGCATTGCACAGCATCTTGTCCTTGACTTCTGCCACGTCAAAGTTGCTGCTGTCTTGGCGGTTTGCTTGCCCAGAATCAGTCACACCCACCTGCTTGAGCTGCACACGAAGGAATTGCACAGAGGCATCCACGCAAGCAGACAAGGTAGCATTGAGGAAAGTCTTTCCGCCTTCTTCCAGTACGGCCCAAAACTGTTTTGACAAGAGCTGCAGCTTCAAGCGTATTCCGGGCACCATTGCCTCTTCAGCCTGGCCAGAGGCCCTCTCTTTCCACCAGCCTGCGTAGCCATCCAGAGCTTGGGCATCAACCACAGGAAACTTCTCTCGAAGGTCTTCCAAAGAGGACGTGAGGTTGCCAACCTTCAACTCACTTTGTACCTCACTTTGCCTGGAGGCTGCACGTTTCTTAGCATCTTCCACCAAAGCGATGCCGGCTTTGTGCTTGGAAAGAAAATTCATGAGGCCAGACTCATCTCCGGATCCAGTGTCATCCTCAATCTTTTCCACTGCGCTTGTCAAGGCTTGAGGGTCATCAGTTTGCAACAAGTCCCGCACAAGCTCTGCCAATGCCTTGACCTTGCGGAAAAGTTTGCCTCCGCTCTCGGCCTCGTCAGAGACGGCACCGCTCAACTCGAGGGCTTGGCATCTACCAAAACAATCAGCCTTCTTGACATCGGTAGCTGACAGAGCTCGGAGTAGAGACAAAAGCCTGGATTCAACCTCAGTGACCGCAAAGGTGCAAACTGCATCTTCGCCTTCTTCCTCAATGAGCTTGCTAACCTGGTACCCATGGAAATGGATATGGAGCGGCCAATGTGCCTATGGGATGAAAATAAATAGGAACAAATATCAAATGTTTACACATAATTACTACCGTCACATGTCTGAATACACTGCCAACAAACTCTTGCCTCAAAAATCAACAAGCCCTTAGCCCGCAATCAAAAAGAAAGGCATCGCCCATGGTATGAGCCATTTACTACTTAGGATCAAATATTCAAACCAAGACATGTAGATGGGGGCACGTTCAATAGCCAGCGTGGCAACTTACAACCGGAGCGCTCTTCTTCTCTCAAGCAATCAAATGATTCAATAAACTAAGAAACAATTATATTATTATTATATGAATAAAACATTTACTGGCTAAATAAATCAATTGAAGGGTCCGTACTGACTTCACTTAAACCACACATGGGCGACATTACTCCAAAAACTGAGCTGACACAAGATTCAACCGCCCTGCCTCAAGAGAAGTCTCGCGAAACAACTCGCAGTAGGCCTTGAGGTTTCTGAAGGTCATTTGTTCTTGACACTTTGCCTGCAGGAGGGTGTACCAAAATCTAGGACCAACGAAAAATCCTGAAGGCCGGTTCTCCAAAAGGAACTCTCGGCACGACATCAGAGTTGCGCTCTTTGGGTTGGGGCTTGCAAGCTCTGTATTCAAGGAGACAGCTGTCTCGGCCTCAGCCTGCAAGTTTTCAAAATCCCGCTGCAGAGCTGCAAGGGCAGCTTTGTTTGAGGAAGCTTCCACCCTTCTCGCGTTGTTCAGGCAAGCTTTCGCTACTGCGTTCAACTGCTTCTGTCTGGCATTGTACTCCTTTTTCTCTCTCCAGTTGTACGCATCGGTAAAGAGCACCAAACCATCCAACTCCTCGTCGGTCTTTTGGTAAGCCTTCTGCAAACTGTCCTGCAGCCTCATGCCACGTCCATCCAAAGCAGCAGGGACAGCTTCTTCTGGCACCTCTGGCTTTTCCTCACTCTCTTTGCCGGCAGGCTTTGGTGGACACTGCGTTGGCACTGGCGCTGGTGGCTTCACCATGCCCGCAGGAACTGCTGGAGTTGTCTTGGGGACTGCCTTTGCCACTGCCTTGGGGGCTGCCTTTGGGACTGCTCTACTTGCAGCTTTAGCTGCCCCTGCCTTCTTGCCTCCTAAGTGGGCCAGGCGTGAAGCCACGTCATCTTCGTCGCCAAAGTCCTCGTCTCCTTCCAGCTCTTCCGCTGCAGCTGCCCGGCTCGAAGCCTCACCCGGACCGCTGGTCTCTTCTCCAGCTGCCCGGCTTGAAGCCGCCTCGCCTGTTCCCGCCAATTGGCCATGCTGATGAAGCATGGCCATAACGGAATCCAAGTTCAAGGGAACCTCCGCTGCCTTACTCGTTCTTTCACGACGAGCTTCCTGCATGGCATTGCTGACTGCCTCCTTCTTGTTGGCCATGGCCTCGGCACCGAACAAGTCCTGCTCCCCGTCGTGCTCTTCCACCTCATGGGCCACGACGGTCCGCTCAAAGTCCTTGACCTTGAAGTGGCCAGTTTGGCCTGTCTGGACGTAGGCTCCCCGCCTCATCTTGCCAAAGATCTTCTTCTCCACGATCTTTGCTTCATCCAGGGGGCCATACTGCTCAGGCTTCCAGTTGTCCACCTCGACAAAGTACATGTCTGGGGCTTCAAACTCGCAGCCATGTTCGCCCTTCGTGACCAGTCTTTCCTTGGCGTCCCGGACAGAGTCCACATCGTCTGCGTTGCGAAGTCTGTGCTTGTTTGGGTTTGCGTTGTGCTTCTTGATCCATTCGTCCAGGCTAGCCAGGAAAACGGCATGGTCCACCTTCTTCTCTGCGATCAGTTTCACATACTTTGCTATGTTTCCGTACTTGTGAGAAAAACCCAGCAGTTTCCAGACATTCCTACACAAACTGCACAACTTTGACTGCGGAACACGGTACGTCATTCCAGATGCCCGGTCGAAGACCTTTCTGTAGCAACTCCATGGCCTACGACCGCCAAACTTGTCATGGGGGTGGCTGTTGCTCAGAGGGCTTTCTGAAACACTGGTCTTCTGACACAAAGCGCAGGTGCAAGGCTTGCTCAAATCAAAACTGATTTGTCCTTCAACCGGCCCAGATGCATCTGAACCCTTGTCATCTATGCCTTCGGACCGGCCTCCATAGTCTGACCCTGGAGCACTCTCCATCTGGCACGGGGTTACAAACCCTTTGGGTTGTAAGTAAACGTGGGGAAAAACAACCGCTAAGGCGGCCGCAGTTTGAGCCCAAGCAGGAAGGACAACTTCTGCACAACAAACTCCGGCAGTCAAGAGAACCAAACGGCAACTCAAGAACTTGACACTACCCAAGACACAACACCTGTCCACAGGAACAACTCTTCACAATTGGAAAGCGCTAACGGCAAGCAACAGCTGACAGGTCAACGGCTTTTGCTGCAAAACCTTTGTCTCACACTGTTGCAGTGAAACGTTTGTTGCCGTTGCTTCGCGGCAGGCCTCGCAGTGGGAATGAAGACTATATCACCTCAGGGCCGGTCTGGGCAAAGCCATGGTATTTATGGTTAGAAAAAAACTATTTTGTAAAAAAAGAAATTTTAATAGTTTTTTTGACTTTTTGAAACTTTTTTGGAAAAACCAATTTCATACACTTAACCCCAAGATAAGTGTATGAAAACAGGAGATAAGTGTATGAAAACAAGAGATAAGTGTATGATTTCTAAAAATGAAAAATTCTTTTTTTTTGGAAAATTCTTTTTTTTTCCAACAATGTTTTCCTCACAATCAAATGAAATAACGGACCAAAAGGTCAAAAGGAAAAACCGAATAGTAAATGCTATCACATTTGATCTTGGAGGTTTGCGCGCCGAAAACTCAGACCTCACCCAAAAAAACCGATGGTTAGAGTAAGATTGTTGCCAGATTGCCGTGAAAAGAAAAGTATAGGTAGCGTCTTTATGTCTGCGGTATCTTCAAGACGGTTTTGCCTCTGACAAGAGCGCGCGTGGCATGTAGCTACAACTTCCTCTCGGTGACCCAAGTTCTAAACCAATGCACAAGCAAAAATCAAGCCAAAGGACGAGAAAAAAACCAAAGAAATGCTCAAGCTGCCCCAGCTGTGTACTGCCGGATTGCCCTGTCCATCTCTTCTTCTGATGGGCCTTCGGCAAAAGCCTGTAGGCCAGGCCCTCCCATGGCCACATGGTCTGACCGAGCCTGGTGGACAGAAAGCTTTCCATCTTCAAGCCCGGCTAGAAGCCATCGTTTCAATCGCAATATGCAATCACCGTGGCTTAGCTTGCCCATGCTCAAAGCCTTTTTGCACCTGGAGCCACTGGCATCTCCCCTATTGTGACGCAAACCGCAAATAGCGCCCCACCCTGTTTGCCCTCCTTGCGGTACGATAGGCGATAGCAAGAAAGGACCCCAACGAACCCCTCGCTTCTGCACAACCCTCTTCGGTTTCGCGACCGCCCGGCCAGAGGCCGCAGGGTCAACAGCAAGGCCTGCAGAGCACTGCGCGGGTTCACTTTTTGGAACAGAAACGGTGGAAGAACCAACGGCAGAACTTGAGACCGCAGCGCCTGTCTTGTCATCTTCCAAGCGCAAGTCATCGGGAACCCATGGGTCTTGGTCCTCTGCATCAACGCTACCATCCCAATCACTGTCTTGAGACCAACTTGCCTCAGATAAGCGATCATCGCTTGGCATGTCAGTTTGGCGCACTTTCTTTCGGCTGGGCTGGGGGGCTTTGGGTCGTCCTTGTCTCTTTGGTCCCTTTTGCAGACGTTCCATCAAGCGAAAAGCCCTCATGGCCAAGTCTTTTTCCTTCTGTAGGCGGGCTTCCTCTTGCAAGTGCACTGAATCATAAGAGATCTTGCGAGCAATCTTAAATTCTGAAGGGTCATCGTCAATGCCTGCAAGCTCCAAACGGTGGATGACCCAATCACCCGCCTCGAGGGCAAGCTGAACACAAATGGCCAAATCATTGTCATGCATGGGCGCGCAATCTGTACGATCTGGAAAGTATTGCACACGTAGGCTGAAGGGAGGCTCTTTTCTCAACCCAACATCGGGCCCTAAACGCAAAAACAGCATATCCATTGGAGAATCCATGGTCCGGAAAGCAAGTAGCACTGACACAGTCTTTCCAAGACTGGCAGATTCCCACATGATGACCAAAGGGTCGGCCGCAGGTCTGTTGCGAGGAGGATCGTGTTTCTTCACCACAACGCACAAATTGGCATGCAACTTGCTATGCAAAGCCAACTGGCCAGGCGATAGATGCCCAATGCAACCTCCAGGCGGACAGGCCGTGAACAAATTCTTCGCGTCCGTCAAAGGCAAGGGGTCCAAGACTTCGTCAGCATCTCCATGTTCCTCGAGTTTCGAAAGCGAAAAAAAAACATGTTTAACAAAAAGAGCACAAAACAAAAAACTTGAACTGGAAGCCGGGTCCTTCACCCATTCTGTGGCAACGGGATCAAATCCATGAGCTTCAAGAAAACGCTCCATCACATCAACTCGCAGAGGCCAGGATGAGCTCTCACCGCTTCCAAGGCAGGACAAATTCCAGGGACCACCCGGCAACGAAGCCATGGTTGGGGCGTTGGATGCTTTCAAAGCTTCCCGCTCAGCATTTGCAGCCTTAGCTTTCTCACTGTATTCTTTTTTTGCCTCTCCTGACAGCAATGACCAGTCGTACGCACCTTGTCTCAGGAACACATCGGCATCAGCTGCCCCTTCTATGCTCTGCTCTGCCTGGGTTTTCTTCTCTTGTAAAAAGATGTGGAAGCCATTCAACCGACTGACCTGTCCCTTTTTGACCCAGGAAGGTCTAAATTTCAATGATTGTTTTTTGACATCAATTTTTTTGTCTGCATGTATCCACTGCATTGTCAAATGTTCTTGTGATATGCTTGGCGGCCAACAAGGACAAAGTGCACTTACGGCCTTGGCTTTGCGTTGTCCAATGTGTGAAATTTGCAAACTTTCGTTCAATAAAAGTAGATGTCAACACGATTTGCTCAAAAACGGATCGGAAAAAATCTTGGAACACCCGCTCCGAGAGCACATCGCTGTCCATGGCTTTCAGCCTCTGAGAACACCCGCTATCACAACAGCAATTCCTTGCCGATGCCAAATCAGCACGACACTTTCCCTTGGCATTGGGAGAAGCTGTTGGGTCAGCCAATGGCCACAAACGCCATGGATAAGACAAAAACGGCTGCACTAACTTTCGCAATAGCTGCCCCAAACACACGACAATGGCTCGGCGAAGCATGCGCTTCCGCTCTGGGCTCCACGTCTCGAATGCACCGAAGAAAAAACACATGGTGGCAAGCTCGAGGGCTGGCTCCAAGAGAATTTGCATGAGGTGCGCAGCGACAAGCAGTGCAGGGTTGCTTGCTGGCATGCAAAACTGTCCAACTCTGCTTGGTTGATCTTCAGAATTCTTTGGCCTATCACAATGCCAAGTTTCCGTCTTGAAAAGTTTCCAGTGCAAATTCATGATGGGCGAGGCCATGTATAACCACAACATGTTGGAAAAAAGCGCATCGCGATCGCCCACAAATTGCCTAGCCTTCTCATTACGCTGTTTGGCGAGCTTGCGCCATTTCTTGACCTCATTGAGGGGCACGCCCAAAGCTTTATCTTCCGGGTTTTCCTCACTGCTCTCGCTGTTTGCCCGCTCAGAGAGCGTGAATTGCCTATCAAAACAAATTTTGGCAACGTTGCAAAAACTGGAAAGCAGAACAGTGGCCCCAACACAAGGAAACACTTTGGTCCATTTGTTTAGAGCAGGAACCACGGCTGGTCGCAGCAGGAGGTCGCAAATCAGCTCAACGGCTTTGGCCTGGGCAACCGCTGGGGATTCGCAGCAGTCTTGGCAAACATGAACTGGATGTCCTGACGCGAGAAGCAGTGGGCAAACAAGACCTGTGCTCATAGACCCGGTTGGCTGTAACTGGCAATTGGCTAGGAAGTACTGAGTCAAACCTAGTCAGAGCTTATTATCGAAACTTTGCACATTTTACACATATACACGCATGCATCCCGAAAAGAACGCTAAATACATATATGTAACTATTTTTATGGTAAAAGTAGTTATATGTGTGTGTGATTGCGTTTCTTTGTTTGTCTGGTGTGGCGACTGTAAGTGCGTACGCTGAATGTACGTACATGGGTTCAGTCCAGTTGTGCATGTTGAAGTTAAAGTACTTTTACTCTTATTCATTCATAAGTCTGAACTGGGTAAATCCAGAAACCTGAGCGCATTTAAAAAAGTAGGAGTTCAAGTTGTCATAGGGGCACCTTTCAGTACACGGAAACCTTTTAATGTGTGAGTTGACTTGTTGTTAGTGCGATCCCGTGGTTTAACTTGGACCATGCCATAGGTTCTGGTTTGGATTAACTACCACTATCTGGGCACCACTTCAACAATTACTTAGACATTTGCTTTGCTTCCACTAGACTACTTCCACAAACTGACCGGTCCAGTGGGTGTGGGGATATGCAAGTTGGGGCCCTTAAAAAATACCATCTTCATATATCTTGATAACTTTATACGTTGTTTCATCACTATGCTGCAATACATTGATCTGATCTTGGTTCGGGGCCAGAAAGCTAGCGTGGCAATCAACCGCAGCAACATCTGACTTCAAGGCCGGCCAACCTGACGCACCAACATGTTAATATGGAATAACAACAAATGACAACAAACGTGTACTACCAACAACCATGGTGAACAATGCCAACAACTATTCACAAAGGGGAAGTTTGGAGCTCACCATCTGCAACGGCAACGTAACAGGTCACAATCATCTGAATTATCACTCTCTAACTCCCCAAAAAAAACTCACATCCAGAAAACCCTGCAACCCCACCGGAAGCAACTCTATGTTGCCGGAAGCTCTCACGGATTCAAGTTCGCAAAGTGAGACGCCAGCCCGCTGTGACAGCAACAAGCTGGCAATCTCAACTTAGCTTACACTGCTGCGCATCATCGCTCAAGGAGCGCGTGCAAGACAAGCATGGGACATGCCAAAAAACGAGTCAAACACGAAGACTAGATAAACATTGTGAACTCAATCTAGTAGTTCGGAAATTGCTAGTGGGAGCTTCTAAAGAATACAAACAGCATGGCTGAAGCCCTATCTCTGCAACAGGTCTTTCTAAGACTCTGCGTGGCATGCCCCAGCTACTGAAGCTTTACAGAAAACTCTTATTCGGTTCGGATCTGATGCTGCAGCGCTGCGTGCAACGAATTGCCAGATAGATCATGGAGCATGGATCTGCCCGGCTGGAAGCCATCATCGCTGCTGCCAGCCCCCGTACTGCCTGCAGGGTCAACACAAATGACGCCAATTAGAACATGTATCAAACACAACTTCTTGGAAACACAAACCGCTGAGACTTACCCATGGTCTGAATATATATCATGAACCAAACTACGGGTTTCAACTAATCTAAGGTAAGTATATCCCCCCAGAGGAAACCACGGAAATGGAAGAAATGGAAACCGACACCGATATTCGTGATTCACAAAACTGCCATTCATGCATGCGCATCGCTATAAACAGACGGCACACCTCAATCACAACCACATAAAAAGAAATATATCACTTGAATCTCTATTATCATATTTGCGCACGCAATCAGAAGGAAACATATCGAGCGATACATAAATAAAAATATTTGATAGTAAAAAAATATATTTAATGATAAATCAAGGACTGAGTATGGCCAAGTCGAAAGTCTATGGTCTATGGTTCTTGACCCCAGTTTTTTGTTTCCACTGGAAAGCCGGGCCTGGTGGAGGAAGTGCTTCGGCGCCAACGATTTGCGTACTCCCTGTCGTCAGCGGCCGGCTCAGGCGTGAGACTCTGGCCACCCCACCAGCGGACGTAGTGCGCAAGCTCCAAGTTGGTGCGAAGGGCCACGTCCAAGACGGATCGTCCCTGACACGGCGGTCTTGACATGGATAAGGTGAAGAGGGGCCAAAAGAAAAAAACAACAACTGTTCTAGTCAGAGGCTACTCAAAGTGGTGAACCGTTGTGAGCCACGGGCAACCATAAAAAATGTTACCATGAAAAATTTTCCACTGGCAAGTGTCCATCTGATTCTGCAGCATCAAATGATTGAAACAGCCCTGGCGGCCAGACAGATCGTTGACCCGGTACATCACCTTCTTGAACATGGCCAGATTGCCCCTGGAGACGCACAGGTGGGACACCGTGGCATAAGTGCCAGACCTCACATTCAGCGAGTCCATGTCCATGTGAGACACCAGCGCCGCACACATCTGAGGATCATATTCGGCCGGAGGCTTGTTCGCCAACACCATCAACGGAGTCCAACCCGGAGGATTTCTATCCAACTTCGTTGTCACTCTGGCCATTTCCGGGACCCGCTGCAGCAGCGCAAAGACACAAGTCAGTGACCCCACGCGGACACTGGAATGCAAAGGCGTATTGCCTGCCACATCCGAAATTGCCAGGAGGGCATCTGGCAAAAGCAACTCAATCTTGCGAAGGGCCTCCGCAAAATTGTGATTGTGGATGTCCTCCAGCAGCTTCTTGTCCTCCTCTGCAGCCGCCCTCGCCTCCGCCTCCAGCTGCATCTTCTCCAAGAAGGCCCGCTGCTCAGACAGCAACTCCACCAGTCGGGCCATCTCCTGCGCAGTGGAGTTCTGGCAAGTCTTCTCCACCTCGTCCACTGGATCCACTGGGGTATCGTCAGGATCAAAATCCGGTTCTTGCTCCGTCTGCCCGCTCGGAGAGCCATCACCGCCTTCAGGCTCCACCGGCTGGGCCATGCCCTCGTCCGCGTCCTCCTCACCCTTGAACTTTTTGTTCAGCTCGGTGAGCGAAGCGACGATCTCCCGGACCTTCTGAAACTGCTCTGCCCGCTTCTCCTCAGAGTCAGGCGCCATCACCTCCGCAACCAAGGAAGCCGAAGGCGAAGGACTCTTGGGTGTTTGCTGACCCGCAGGGACTGCGCCACCACGAGGCGTACTGACAACTGAGAACGACTCCGCCTTGGACTGCTGGGTGAGCTCTGCGTCTGACGAGTGGATGTTGACCCAGCTGGCGGCCTCCAGTGACATGGGAGGCAAACCAAAAAAGATGCATGTAACGTTGAAACTTGGGACCCTATAGACTATAGACATGACCAGAAACATAGTTTTAACCTCTATCACACCACACTGGTTTGAAAACTAGTTGGTTATCATTAAAAAACATCCCTGTCCTTCTGAGCGGAAGAGGTGCTGTGCTCACTGGGAGGCCCGCTGCGAGAGCGTCTTCGTTCTGAAGAGTCGCCCGATGTCTTCTCCTCGCAAGCATGCAAACGCGACACAGAATATGTGTGTCAGTTAGAAGACTGATCCCACAACATTTCAATTAAAAAACATCTGGGTGTAACGCATGGCCATTGCAAAAAACTGACAATCTATGATTGATGGCTCATGAATGACCGCATATTATTGTTTTCATTCATGTAGGATCAACTGATGCTCATTAGTGATAGTTTTAGATTTTAAATATCAACCTTATTTATGATTAACTACTTGAGGTTTTGTTTTTTTTTGTCGTCCCAGGTCTCCTCCCGTCCGCGTGGCTTGCTGAGAGCCTTGCTCCTAGGCATCACCATCAGGTCCTGCATATGCAGCAAAACTCAGTGGCAGGGAGAACCGAAACGGAAACACCAAACCAAACTTTAAACAAAACATTTAGTCACACTATGTCCTGGATCTTTTTGAAGCCCATGGAGCACGCTTTGTCCTCCCATTCCTCAAGCGAGAGCACCTGGTTCAAAGCCAAGGTGTTGAAGAGCGGGGACCCGCACTGAGTGCGATCAGCCAACACCACCTCCTGAACCGACACGAGCCACTCCAGAGGCGTCATGCTGCTCCTGACCCCACGCCTCGCATCCCCAGGGTGGATGCTCTCCAAGTCCACGATGTTCCGAAGAACGCCCAAGTACTCTGCCACCAGCGCTGCTGACTCACCAGTCAGCCAAACCAGAAGCAGCACCGCAATCGTGCTGGAGCGGTGTGCGCCATTGCGGCAAGAGATGAGGATGCCCTTGCCCTGCTGCAGCAGAGCAAGCACCCTCTTGAACCTGCCCAGGAGGGCCTTCAGAGACACCGACCCCTGGACCAAGCCGGTCCCGTCGAACGTCCCGAGATCCTCAAGCCGGCAGTCACGAGCAGGCGGCGGGTTCGCAGCAGCTGCCAGGATGCCTGCTACGCCATTCTTCACGAGGACGTTCGCCTGGCCAGAGGCCCCAATCCCGCCAAGCCACACGGCGGCCCCGGTCGTAGGACACACGAAGACCACGTGCATGGCATGCCTGGCTTGCAAGCAAGCACGCCCACTGAAAACATAATGGTGGTCACCTGTCCTGACTATATTTTTTTCAAACCAGCAACAACCAAGTAGGAAATAGAAAACACTTACTTATAAAAAAGCCAGGAACCGGCGGTTGTAGGCGTCCCGCGCATAGCGCATGTTCGACACTGCACCATACCCGTCGGCCACAAGGACCAGGGACAAGGCTTCCACAGCTCGCCTTTCGTCTCCTTCCTCCGTGGACCCGGTCGGAGACCAAACAAGGCGCTTGGCTATCAGGCTGCGGCTATCCATCTCCGTGAACTTCGACAAGCAGGGCGGCATTGCGCGCACGTCACAGCAGTGAAACAGAAAAGAACAAACAAGTCAGGCAAAAAAAACAAAACCACTTCTATTGGGCCAAAAAAATCAGGACGGCGGTGCTCCCACAAGACTGCTGCCATCCAAAGACTCACATGATTCTCTGTCAAAAGTTTCTGCACACATCTGTTCGGTAAACCCCATGGCCATACTGCCAAAATTTTACAGAAAACATGAGATATAGGAATTGGCTATGCCATGATGGTCTTAATGTGTATCAATGTCTTTATATATGTATATATATATATAGATAAGTAAAAATTAATGGTAGAATAGATGAATATCAAATAAATTGTATGTAGATGTGTACATGACTCAAAATCTTTCATAGGACGATACGAATTGTCGTGTTGGTAGGTCGCTGCAGTTCGAACATGAACAGTTGGCGCCCCGGCAACATCCCAAAGCCGCACCAACCATCTACCACGGCCAGCGCTCATCCCAACCCCCCTCGGTCCTCTTGTCCAAGGGCCATTGAAGAAGGACAGGAATCTCGAAGCTGCAGCCTCACGTGTGGCGGGCCGGGCACTTCTACGGCCTTGGTCTTCTTCAGCCCGGTGAGACACCGCATCTTCATCGAAACAAAGACACAGTTCAACCAATTGCGTAGCATGTCTGTGCGCTTCCTTCCACTCATCCAACACCGCCGCTGGAGTGCTATCCAAAATGGATAAATGTTCAGATATATATCTTGTGACTTGGTGCTTCAAAGCTTTCAGCAAGTTGGACTTGTTGAGGGTCTTTGCCACTGAAAAATTCCCACCCAGCACACCCGTGAGTTTACTCAACTGTTCGATGACATTACCTGTACGATGCTGCACACATAGAACAGGCAAGAACAGGTGATCATGCGGCAATGACTGATCTAAAAAACGCAACAAGCGCACGTTGGCGGCATGAGCGTCACACGTTGTCAGTGTGCACTGAAACCGGGCAGGACAAACTACATTGAAACCACCAGGCCCGCTCGAAAGCGCACTCCACATTGTAGAAGCATTCATGTTTGGAAACAGCGCTTGTGGAGATCGGAAAACATGCTCTTCTGTCACTTCCCCTGAAGTGCCATAAGTCCAATGCCCATGGGAACATAAGACCGAATTGGCAGTTGCAGCTTCGTGTTGCAAGCTCAATCCAAATGTGGACTCATCGAACATGATATTTCGAATCCAAAAGTCCAGACCACCCTGGGACCCAGTTTGCTGAACGATGGACATCCCATGATTTTGCCCTTCCAAGATGCCTGAGGCAGTAACAAACCGACTTCTCCCAGCATGTTTCTGTCCACCTCCTTCAATGCTACTGGCAATTTGTCTGGCAGTTGCTGACTCTGAGCTAAAACCGGCACGCAAAACCGCTGGCGCGGTCCACCGTTTCCATTTCCCTTTACCTGTCTCCTTCTTTCGCTCGAAACTACTCGCAGCACCTGGGAATGCATGGTCGACCCCTCTGGAACGGCCACTTGCATTATATTCAGCTGCCTGTTGGTCCAGAGAGCTATGTTTTTTCTTTAGCCTTTGATTTCTTGTTCGCTTTTGTTTCACATGTCTTAGCAAACCCGGTCTGAGACCTGCCCCAAACCTTTGCCTGCCAGCGGCTCCAGGACTTGGCCTTGGCTCTGGCCCTCTCTCCTCGTTGGGATGTACCTCTGCAATGATGTTTAAAACATCATCCAGACTCAACTCTGCCATTGCACACGGCACAGGCAAAAAACATTGAACCCAAACAGCTGCCAGTAGCTCATGTCTGACACAACAGCAGCAAACAAAGGGAGCAAGTTCTTACCTTTCCAGTGTCCAAAGGTGCTATGTGCCATGAGTCATCGTGTTCTCGCGAATATGTAGTCCTTCCCTCACATGTACTGAACATGTCTTTACATTTGTCATGATTAACAACACTTCCGAATTTGTGCTGATGAGATAATCTCAAACAATGGTATGTTCATGTTCAGATAATTTCAACAAAAAGTATGAAAATATAGAATAATATGAAAGAATTTATCAAAAAAACAATCTTTTTTTGATAAATTCTTTTATATTGTTTTATGAATTTTCAGTTTTTTTGTTTTTTTGTTTTTTAGATTTTGGTTGTTTCATGGGATACCCTTGTGAAGGCTCCCACAGGCCTTCTTAGATCCAACCAATATATATATATAATATATATATCTATATATAAAGATTATTACGGCATTATGTTAAAAATCAATAGAGTGTAGAGATGCTGTAGGGACAATGTAGAGATATGTAGAGATCTGTTCCCATCCCCGGCTGCTGTGCCCCTGCTTCTTTATCGCCAAGTCCTCCGCACAGTCCTCCTCAGGCAAAGCAGCCAAGGGCTCGTCCAAAACCACCAAGCGCGGCTCTCTCAAGAGCAAACGAGCCATCAACAGCCGTTGCTGCTCTTCAGGCGACAGAACCTCCTGAAACGGGGCGACACAGGGCGGCTATGTGCTGCTTTGAACAGGTTCAACGGGAAGCTTCATGCAAGACATGATCATTCATAGAATGGAAAGCTTTTTGGCTGACAGTTTGCCTTTTCAGAGGTTGCGGCTCATGGAGCCGGGGCAGATGGCAGAAAATCACGCAACACCTAAAAAATCATGCCTGAAAATGTACAAGGGCGCTACCTTCACGGAACATTAACAAATACAAGATATTAGTGGCGTCCCACGCATGCGCCCTATACAAAACGTATCTATGGTATGTATAGATGTGTATATGTGTATGTGTATGTGTAAATTTAAATATATCTCTCTCTGTCAATTGCACTTGCAATTCTTTCAGGATCTGACAGCTAGCGGTCCATCTTCATTCCAGCTCCGCAAATCAGAACGTGTTGGGAAATGTTGGGAATCTGATACCCCAGAACGAAGAACACTGCTTCTCAAAGCAAAGTCCGAATGGTGGGCTTATGTGGGCTTGATGCCACATTTCACATGCCGGGCTGGCCCTACCAAGAGATGGTCAACCAGATAAGAATAGGAGTAAATAATAGTAAATATGTATATATATTATGTATATTTATTTGTTTATCTTTTATTCATTTCTATTTATTTATTTATCTATGTATTTATCTATTTATCTATTTGTATAGTTATGTTTATATTTACATTTGAAAGTATACTAGGATTGAAACCATCTAGTGCAGTCCTTCTTGTGGCTGGTTGTCTAATCAAGTTGTCACAAAATTATTTAAAAAAAAAAGCATCTCTGCAAGTCCCTCCAAATCAAACAGCCCTCTCCTCCCATTGGCAAGCTCGGTCAGGCGGGTGTCTTGACAGCAAGGGTGCCAAATCCACCATGTGCAACGCCAGCTGGGTATCTCCTCGCTGTGGTGCAGCCACATCTCTCTCATCATGCTACATTTTATCCGAGTAAGCCAACCCAAACAACCACCATCCCATGCCATCCTGTTGTGACAGCTGGCAAGCAAAAGGTATCATCACATCTTGCTGCAGCGGTGAAGTCTGAGAGAGGAAGATTCAACTGCATTAGATTACCCTAGGCAGCTCAGTTCGTGTCCCAGGACATGGGGATGCATCATCTGGATTCACTTGGACCGATTGCCGACTCTTGTGTCACAAGTCATGGTAGACGAGACATTGCTGAAGGATTCAACAAAGTTGTCAAAATATGATGAGCATGGCTCCGTCTGGCTGCTGCGGATAACATAGTAGCTGGCGCAGGCTGAGTGGAGGAAATTCAAAGCCCTGCATGAAGACAGCGTCGTTGTGCTTTTCAACTCCTTATCAATTGTGGGCAGGGTGAGCAACAAGAATGATCACACATCTAGTCTGATGCGTTTGAAAAGTTTGCACTGAGCTTGGAACTGCCTGACATGTGGCTCCAAAGCCCTGCAATGGCCCGCACAAGCCTGGCCAGACAGAGCAGCCATGAGCAAACAGGGAGAGGGACTGAGAGGGGGCCGAGGGAGCAAGGTTTGTGAGCCATTGACTGAGATGAGAAGTCGTCGTCCAATCAAAGCATGACTATTTCACTGATAACAATAATATATTGTATAGTAATATCAACTGACCACGCCCACCACTTTTTTGTGTCGTTGTCATCATTGGTACTATATTCCCTCCATGATTTCTGTCAACTATGCTCTCTTGAGCTTCATGCCAAGCGACAGGGATTTGCCACCGGAGGCTGGCAGAATCACCAAGAGCCGCTCACCAAAGGAGACTTCAAGACTCAAGTTCTCCAGCAGTAGCCTACCGGGAATGCAAACATGACGACGCTTTGGCCAGCCAACATCTTGCTAGTCACATCAGTAAACTCATGCGTCTACTCTACAAGCACTTGGCAAATTACTTTACATCGTCAACTATGGTTTGCGGAACCTGGCAGATCTGACCACAGATCATGCCTGCTGTATGACGGATCAAAATCATGATGTAATGTGTGTACGCGTGCACGTTTGTATGTTCATTAGATTTGTGCTGTCCCCTGCGGCAAATGAGTTGTAGTCAAAACCCTGTTAGACAATCTATATCCCAAAGGTTTGGTTGGCTGAAATAGATGCGGCGGTCTTTGCGAACCATGAATAAGAGATAGGACTCTGATGATTGACGATGTTTACGAAAGTACCTCTGCAAGGCTATCTCCTTAATGATCACTTGGACATGTCCTCTTCTTTAAGCAGCAAAATCTGTCACTGGCTGGCTGAAGCAGACTCACCAAGACCATGGTAAAGTAATTTGGAATCTCCAGGAGGAGAGCCCACGGGCAGGTACCTGACTACTTTGGGCACTTTTGGGCATCGCTGGAGGCATCGAAAGGCATCGCTAGAGGCATCGCTAGATTGCCTCACGTAAAACCATGTATAGAAATTCTTCCATGTACTCACCCTATATTACTTGAGACTTGAGACTATAAATAGGCATCGCTGAGCATCGCTTACCTAAGAAATGCTTCCATTGAACCCCCAAAAAGCCACAAATGGGTGCGGCGGTCTTCATGACGGAAGTTTAAAAACAAGTTTGGGTCATGCCAATTCTAAACGCAATTAACCCGGGTTTTGATTCAAACTCAAATGGATCAAGCAGTATCAGAATAAATGATCATTCGAAGTCTTGACGGGAATTATCTGCTTTCCCTCTGGGAAGTTCTCCCTCTCCATCATCCTGCAAATGTCCTCCAGGTTATCTTGCATCTCCGGCCTTCCCTCTGGGGTTCTCAAGCAAAGGTCCTCCAGTTTTAACGCTGCACCCTCGGCTGGTGGAGTTGCCATGGCAACCCCAGCTGTTGATGCAGAAGCTGCAGAGGCCAAGGCAGCCAAGCGGTTGGCTGCAACTCGCCAGCCCACGGCCTGCAAGCTTCGGTTGGTGGCAAAGCGTTCGAAAACTCAATGGGGCTCCGTGTGCAGCCTGAAACCAGCTGAAACCCTTGCAACACCTTGCAACACCTTGCAACACCTTGCAACCCCTCACCTGCTCGTAGGCAGCAACTGGAAATGTCAAGGATTGCGAAACTCGCTCCACAACCATCCGGAGCCTCAGTACTGAATGGTGCTGAACCCGCTGGGAACAAATGAGAAGTTTATAGCAAACGGAAGAAAACTATCCCGCTAGAACAAAGCTAATAAAGCTAGAACATGCTAAGACCGTGAGAAAGCATGCGACAGCGATGTCTTTTCTGAAGGATGCCTTGTCGAGGCACTGCATCAGCTTGCCGAGGTCCAGTGCGCCTGTAAAATATGCAGGTGCGAGAAGAACGAAGGGCACGACGGTGCCGTACTCTTCGTACCTGGCACCAAATCAAACATGTGAAACTGCGTTTCTTCTGCACGGGTGACATGGATGCATTAACCAAATGTAAACAAACGCACAGTCCTGGAAAAGATGCATCACAAACGCTCTGGACTGTTTTTGTTCACATTGGATGCAATCGCCAGATGCGGTTGGTTGCTGCCAAGCATCATCATCTTGAAGAAATTCAGAAACTTGGTCACATCAAATTCAGCATACGCCTAGGTGCCGGTCACCTGCCGCCTGACCCTGGGCAATTCAAAAAGCCAGAAGTGGTGACAAAGTCGGAACTGGAAACCAAGACTTGTCATTCATGACTCATTCATGCATTCCCGCCATTGAGCGACAACACTGATGGCGCCAACAATTCAAATGTACGTAACAAAATATACGTATACGGTATACGTGCTTTTCACATATCAACATTAAGCAACAGTGTGCGCAGATGCGCATATGTAAGTCTGCTAGGTGATTACAAAAACACCACCACCACCACCACAACAACAACAACAACAACATGATTACAAAAAGCTTTCTGCCCAGTCCCAGAACTCATTAGAGGTCTAGTCTGTCTCGGCGTGCAAAAGGTCACAATCTCTGCCAAGTGGCTATCCGCTTCATGACCTCAAAACGATCCTGCAAATTCCTAGGCTTTGACAAAGGGATGCAAAAAAAAAAACCCCCTGCCACTTTGGATGAAAACAATGGAAGAGTGAAAATGGCACTCAATATCACTCAATAGTCTTGGTGACACTCACAATACATAATCTTAGTGAGGATGAAAGTCTGTGACTCTACAAGGCTCCTTTGATTACTGGTTTGATCTTGTCCGTCTTGATTCTTGGTCTTGGTTCCGCCTAGGCACTGTGCAAGCTGCGGCCCTGCTCGCATCAAAGCCAGAGATTCTGCCTGAAGAGAGGCACACAACAAGTCAGTACACGACATTGTCAAACATCCTGAAATCTCCACCACAAAAACAATGGCAGCACCCGCAGCACCTTTCGGATTTTCTGCATGGCATGGATCATGATATGACAGCGCCCGACAAGATGTCAGTAATATGAAGGGCGGAGCATGTGAGCTGGCCTTTTCCCGTGCGTAGACCAGCTCTGACCGGAAATTGGCATTGGCCGACTGCCCCGCCACAGACAGCGGGATTAGCCGCCGACCAAGGCCATGAGTCACCACAGCACCGAAGATGGGCCAAACCAGAACGAAACCTGCACAGCTGAGCACAGCTTCCTTACCGGACTGATTCTGAAAGTTGCAGGTACGACTCACCAGATTTTAAAAGTTTCAGATTGCCTCAACAGGCTCAAGGATTAATCCTGGCAATACCTTCCAAAATGCAAAATCTCGTCGCTCCATTTCGGTGTTGACAAAGCTTAAACTATCCGCCTCCTTCTTTTTATTGCTCAAAGAACAGTCGCCGCAGCATTCACAGCTGCTGTATTTTGGATGACTACGGACATGGACAAACGACAACGATCCAAATCCAAAACATTCTGAGCCTAAAAGAGGTGCTGGAGCGGATCTCAGCAAGATTGGGAAATAGATTGCGAGCCTCAAAAAGTCAGCAGGCCATCCCAGAGATTGGATTTGAATGGAGCATTGAATGATTGATAACGGCTGTTGAAAGGTGACTCGAGTCAAAACTTTGTTCTATGAATTGCTCGAAGTTTCCGTCAAAATTGCATGTCACTGCCCTCAACGAAACGAGTTCGACGATGAAATATCAAAACATACAAGAGATCATTTTGAACATTGACACAAAGCATTGGTGTTCGAACATTGACACAAAGCATAGGTATTCAAACATTGCTTTGATGGCACTATATGATTAATACTAAGCAGGCAATCCACCAACAGATTCAGCTTCTTCTGCCTGGCCTGACTACAGATCCCAAGCCGCCAAAGACTAGCTCGCGTGTGGAGCCCACAAATTCATCCACATCTTGATCAATTCTCTGATCTGGATTGTCTACCTGGCATCGACATCGTGATTGCTACCTTGAGTTTTGTGGGTCGGGTTTCTGCTTGCAAGCATTTGGGACCACAGCAATGCATGATAAGCACCATGCTGTGCCACGATTCCTTTCAAATGTATGCCTCTCATTCGATCTCATTCGGGAAGCAGCGATCACTCTCTAATCAGCTGCCCTAGCTTCTATCTCGTGACTTGATAACTTGTTCAGAATTGCCGAACAGAATGCGCACCTGCACAGAACATTGCCGCATCATGCACATTGCACCATTGCTCACCCAAAGCTGATTGAAGTGGCGAGTCAAATGGTCGCGAGCATGCAAGTGCCACCTGTGTCATGAAGACACGAATTGGCACAGGCCACCAGCGCTAACCAACAAGAGGCAGACAAAGACCAGGCTTCAAGGACTTGAGAACACAAAAAAAAAGAAGATTTGAAGACTTTGATGCTCAGGTGTGGTTGGATTTGGGCCCAAAGAATAACTGCCGCAAGATGCCGCAAGGGTTCAGCCAAGGCACATGCCGTTGAGGTAGTCGCTGTAGGTTCCAACAAAGCCGGTTACGCCAGTGATGATCACGAAGTCCCAGAGTAGCCCTGCATGTGCGATGTCAATGGGTAAGAAACTGTCCATTCATGAAAGATATGCAGGTCGGAAAAAAGTTGATCAATAAGATTCAATGAGTCGCTATGAGCACTACGCTACATTGTGTTTAATGCATCTGCTGACCCCTTCATCTCAACCCTTGTTTGCGGCCAAAGGTCTATAGAATTGCTTCGACTGGTGATTTTGCAAAGCCGTCCAGAAGACACCGTTCCACTGTGTAAGTGCAACATCGACATAAAGTCCAACTCCAAGAAGTGTGACGTGAGCAACTGCATACCCAGCCTCAGTTTATCTCAGCTTGGCTCAATAAGCAGACTTGAGGAACAGGTCTGAGAAGGTTTCAGGGAAGAGGACAAGGAGGCAGACAACGATAAAACAACGGTTATTGTCATTGTTTTATTGGTTAAGGAGATCCCAATAGACTGACTATGGGACCAATAAAACAATCAAAACAATCATCGACGGCGCAAATCGCATCACCATTGCGAGTCTATAGGTGGCACAGAGAATGGGCGTGGAACTTTGGAGGGCACGGGATTGAAGCAGACCAAAACATATTTCCGGTTTCAAGTGTCAGTGGTGATAGAGTCGGTAAATAGAAGGTAATGAAGACATCGTGCTAACGATGATGATGACGGGGATGACGGTGATGACGGTGATGAGGGTGATGACGGTGATGACGGTGATGACGGTGATGACGGTGTATGATGGAGGATGGGAATGATGATGATGATGATGATGATGACGACGGATCGACGACGGATTGATGACGGATGACGATGGTGATGAAGACAATGGATGGATAAAAATGGCAAACCGTTTTCTGGACATGGGCCTTGGGAGAGCTGAGCTCATGACAAAGGGGGCCCCATTGTCGATGAATTGAAAAACAACTCTACCTTTAATGACTAAAAACAACTCTACAAGATTCTACAAGTACCTTTAATGACTGAGATGGGACTGAGGATTGACATGCCCTCCAACGTGACTCGAATGCATCTGAGAACAAGACCACGCAACGGCATGCAACGACCACTGTCGCTGGCGACTGGAGGGAGCCCCCAAAATCCAAGCAACACATTTCAAGGAGGTCGGTCCCACAATGTACGGCTCCAGAACCTGCAAGTGCTGCAGAATCTGGGTTCCAGCCAGTTACAGCCCGTTCAACCTTTATTGACCTGTTTGTGTGCTTTCTTATGTTTTTCCCCTCTGCTCCGCATGCACACTGTATGGCACTGTGCATATATTTGCGCCTGCCCTCCATGGACATATAGGTGGTTGCACCTAAGAAAGTAGGTACATGTAGATCGGTGACTTGACGTCACAGTCATGCTACTGTGTAAATTGGTGATATTTGTTTGACTTGTTGTGGCTTCAATTTTCTTTAAAGCCCTTTTCAATTGAGTCTGTTGGTGTCTATGATGGTATATGGGTATATATAGTCTTCAATTGGAATGTCTTTATAATCTTTATAAGCCTGTTGGGGCCTGCCATGTTCCCAGCCTTCATAGCACTTTTCAGACTTGAGGCCTGGCATCTCTCGTGGGCCATGGGGGGCATTACCATGTTTGAACATTTTGATGTGAAGATCTATGAAGCATATTGAACCATCACTACCGCCAGCACATGCGCATCATGGGACATATGGATTCCACCCAGGAAAGCCAGGGAGGGACTTGCTCTTGTTTCAAGAGAGAGCCGGGTATAGTTCATCGCTTTACGTTCTCGAAACGACCTGTCCAGCAAGGTCAACCGCGCGCATCTGACAAAGCATCACTTTTGAAGCTTGCAGCTCCAACTTGATCGCACCATTCTGACTGCGACTAGCCGCTTGTGACTAGCCAACCAAATCCTCTCTAGTGAAACGTGCTGTGAAACAAAGATTTCTCGACACGGATTTGAATTTGTGTGGAAGGGAAAATCCGTCGTGAAACCGAGCCTTGAAACCAAAGGCAGCCTAACATAGCCTAACTACTAAAAGGTTCTTTTAGCCTTCTTGCTCATCGTCCGGTTGCTCGTTGGCAACGGCACTCTGGGACTCAATCCATACATGCCCCGCACCCCTCCTGTGGCCGCCATGGCCCTCACATCGGCGCTCAGTCCTGCCCCCCACTCACCGCACGTTGTGTCCGCGGTGGCAAGGCGACTTGGATTGAAGAAGGAACTCACGTGCGTGCTCTCCTCAGAGAATCCTGAAGCACGGCATCATGCAGCATACCGAACAACACTTGACCAACGCCCTAATGGCATGACACTGCTCAATGACACCACAATTTCCCGATATTTCACACAGGATTTGAAGACTTCCAAGCATTCTATTGATAAAATCAGTATTTACTCCCTATTTCTAGGTAAGCTCTAAAGGCTGCGTCTGTCTTCGCATTCCTGCCTCCAGCCATCTTCTGCAGTTGCTCCAACACACCAGTGAGCCTTGCGTTGGGGTCTTCCTCCGCTGCCACCAAAGGCAATGCACATCGCCAAGAGTCCCCCGTGGCCCTTGAACGAAGCCTCGCAACTCAAGGAGCGTCGAACCGAATTTGACAGATTTCATACCTACAAAGGATTTATCATGATTATGATGTACCTTTCAAAACAATCCACACATCACCCATCTGAACGTTGAGTTTTTAGCTCTCACTCCAGTCTCATCTTTTCCCTACAGCAATCAAATCCAAAATACACTGTCTTCTCTTCGCTTTCTACCTTCATGCTGGGTAGCAATCAGGCTACCTCTTCAGAAGTAACTGAAGGACTTATGAAGATTCATGAAGTATACTTCTTAACCCGTCGCTTTACCCATGGGATTCCATGAAATTGATCTTTCGCAGTGCCATCCACTCCTGCACTGTTCACCAGAAACTATGCACTGGAAACAGGGTCCAAATCGTTGATCACAAAAATTGCTTTCTTAGCAAGTTGCTCAGCACGGGTCTCGCGCTCTTGCTTCTTCATTACGCGCTCTAGGGCAGCAAGCTGTTGAACCTGCTTGCCCTGATCATCGGCAATCTCTTTCATCTTTCCGTTCCTTGGGCGAAGGTGAAACAAATATCCGCAATGGTCCCGCAGAAGTGCATCCTTCCGAATAATGAACTGACTTAAACTCATCCCACAAACATGTGAGAAATCACACATTGCGGACTATCTGCTCTGCATACTCCACTTCACAACACTCCTTCGGGATGATCCCCTCCAGAATCTTCTGCAGTAACATGCAATGAGAACGAAATTGTTCGGTCTGAGCTTGGACATGATAAGTTGAAGGGAAGTTTATCCTCAAAATGTCAAACATTGCGAAAGGAAAACGGAAAGATCATGCTGCGAAAAGGATCTGGTTTTTCGTCATCTCACGCAGCCGTCGTTTCAGCATCTCGGTTGCCTGCATTAGAAACTCCAGTTGTTCCCGAAATTGTTCGCCTTGTCGGTTCATTTCCTCAGCATGGGGAGTGGACCTGTATGGACCAGGTATATAGATTTCAAAAAGGCAGCAATGCAGCAGTGAAAACATGAAATACGCCAGGTCGAGAAAGGTCGAACGAAGCGAAAGGATGGAAAGAAGACCAAAGTAAGAGCGGCTGCCGCACTCGATCTCACCTTTCAAAATTCATCAAACCGTGGACTTGGCAGCGAGTTTCTTCAAGCCTGTCGTCCACCACTCCCTTCAGCTCGTCCGATTTCAGCTCGAGCTGCTTCATGAGCTCATTCTTGGCAACGTCAGCCTGGTGACACCCGAGGTAAACCAACAGCTTCTTGGACTTCAGAAGCAACAGCACAGACTAAAATAATACGATGCAATACAAGGTCATACAATGTCATGCAATGCAATACTGTCTACGAGGTAATCGCATGTCGTAATACTAATGTTGCACTAGAATGCACTATATATAAATATATACTATATATCTCCATTATGTATAAGATAATCTAAAACATTTTTAAAACTACCCGTAGCCAACCCATGCAAAAATGCCACAAAGGACTCCATGACGTCAGATCACCTTGATGACTTTATTTGCCGGCCTGATCTTTTCTTTGCAAAGACGTTTCAACCAACTCGATCCGCGGCAGCCTGAAGTGAAACATCTAAAACCACATAAAGCCACTATCAGCATCGCACTTTGAGAACTTACAACTCAAGACATGCCACCGCTCCATGCCGTTACCCACCATTGCAATGGCTGCACTGCATTTCACCCCCCCTCCACAACTGCACATAGCAATGCACCATCACAAAACACTAGTTTGAATATCGTCGAACAGCTTTGCGAACAGCTTTGAACAGCTTCGAACCATCGAGTGACAGAGTCTTCGTCGCCAAGGTCGCCATGTCTTGCTGAGCCTTGCTGAGTTCCATCAGGGACGTATCAGCGTGTCTCAGTCGCACCTCATGGCCTCAAATGGACACATCGTTGTTTCACAACGCGTCCAACTGCTTGAGAATGGCTCCCCAGTCATCCCCAGCCAACAAAAATGCTACTTGTCGTAGTCCAAGAGTGGTCAAACACCCAAATTGCACAAGTTTAAGAGTTCGCACTCAGTGACTAGTGAACTCAAGGCAACACCGTTCTCTAAATAAGGGACCGCACTCTTCACGTTTGTGTCGAGGGCATTGTGGGGCACATTTCGGTACATTTCGGGGGTATGTTTCGCAAGTGCTTTGATCTTCAGTTTCGCCCCGGTAGAATGGCAGGGTCTCTACATCTGGATTCTGAGACACAGCTACAGTATGAAGAAGCGTGTTTAGGGTCGTTGGGTCCCCAAAAAGCAGCGAATACTACAAATTTACAGTGCAAACAGCTCGGGATCCAAAAAAAGTAAAGCATCAACAAACAGTGCGTCAACCATCAGCACAAAACATCACATTCATTCTTATGAATATTTATGGGCGTAAAGCTGATCGAACATGTTTTGAGTCCGTCTTGATCAATGGTCCCTTTATCTATCGTTATCTCAGCTTCATGACCCCACCCCCAAAAAAAAGCAGTTCTCTTTCTGTGCGGCCGAATCAGTATGATTAGCCAGTGAGCCCATCACTATCACAGAATAATAATGAGGAAATTTTGCCTTGTTACCCTTTTTTTCTCCATCTAAACATCTAATATCTCTATACGAGATACTTGTAGAGATATATTGAGCTGCTGCCAAATGAACTGCCGGAAATCGTGTGGTGATTCTATGTGATTACGGATCCCATTGACCAAGGGTTCCCCGAAAATGATGCCCGCTCGCTAGCAAAATGACCTGGCATTGACACCGTTTCCTTGAAGTTCCGCAAGCTCAGTCATCCAAGTGACGCTCTATCATGCTCTTCATGTCCTGGAACTGCTGCTTGCTGGCAGTCATCGTGCTGTTTGCTTCCTTCATGAGAGCTGACTGTCGCCTCAAACAGACAGGCTGTGCTTGGGGAAATTTTTAGAGCACCCGGATATTAAAAAATCTCTGGCCATGTCTTTTCTTTTCTGGCATGTCTGAATGCATAGGACCCATTAGTCTGTATGGGAAATGTCAACATGAGAGGAAGACACTTTAGAATGCCATGGTTTCGACACAAATAAATGGCTCAACAAGATCTTGCTGCGGAAACATGCAGAAACTCCGCAGACCATCTTCTTCGGGTGGCTGGAACACATCGTTGTTGTTTGCGGCAGTCTCTTCTCGCATGGCCTGGACCCCGTCAGAGCACTCATGAGCACCCCTAATGCTCCGAAACAGCTTCAGATTCAAGGCGTGACCATCGTGCAGCCTGGCTCGCAACAAATGTGACAAATAGCTCTTATTCAGTGCTTGATGGTGCTGGTCCTTTCGAACTCGACTACTGTATCAAGATCTATCGTTGTGCTTACTGTATCGGATCCATGGTTTTCTATATTGAAGATAAAAAACTACCCATTCTTATCAGACTTCATTGAGAACTTTACAGGGAAATTTGCTGAGAACTTTACTGCTGATTGCTGCTATTTGCTCCTCACACTTCCACCATCTTCCACTTCAGAAGCCCAAGGCCTGAAGCTTGGATGTCTGCTTCTGATCGTTGTGAGCCACAAGAACTTCTAACCTCAACAAGTGGTACATGTCATGACCTCCGAGGCCGAAACAACAGAGACCAACCACAACAGCGCTCCAAGCAACCTCTCCAAACGAGCTCTGACATCGTTGAGGTCTGTGAATTCGGCTTTGTCACTGAGTGCTTTTTCCACCCAGTCTGCATTTGCCTTCTTTGCCTCAGCCGATTGAGAGCCGGTGGTATGGAAATGGCTTGTGTTGAAACATCACGCTCCAATTGTCGAAGTGCTTCCGCTTGGCATATGGTGGCTGCGCAGAAATATTTTCAAGACTCTTCGTCAAAATCGCACACCCAGCATCTCCAGTTTCAAATCATGTGAGTGAAATTGATTGAGGCATATCATCCTTTCAATTATGCAAACAATATGCCCAAGCAAACTTGCTAGGAACTGAACAACCTCCCCGGCTCAGCAGGGACACACTCGCATCATAAAACTGCAAGACTCGTACCAGGACCGGCATCCGTGCTGCCAACACATAACATCAGAAGAGTGGCAAACTCAGATTCTAGGGCTTCTCTCTGTCCAATGAAGACTGACTCGGCCATGCCATCGACGTATTGCCGAAGATCTGCGAGCTTCTTCAAAACAGCGTTGTACTCAGCCCAATTCACCTTCTTGGTGATGAGCGTCTGCAACTCTACCACATCCTCTCCTCCGCCCCAAAGAAGTCATAGTCGGTCAGGCGACATAGGATACCATATATATATGACGTCACATTATCATGTCATGACCAAGTAATATCCACATGAAATCAAATTATATTATCTGCATGTGCGGTGATGGCCGTAACTATGGCATGGTAGAACCATTAGACAGTCCAAAAATGCGGTATTCCAGCAAATTTGGACATGGCTGTATTGCAAAAAAAGAGTCGAAAACCCCAACCCCTTGCACATGCCATACACAGGTCACACTCACAAACCTCCAGCTTGTTGGAAAACCATGATCATCATGTTCACGGCAATGCTGCAGACCTTCTTACAATGGCCTAGCCTGGTCCAATTTCTGTAGCCGAGAATCTTTTGGAGAACATTGAAAGACATTTTCGATTCGAGTCTTGGAAAGCCTCAGCTTCGGGAAGATAGTCATACTGCGTACTTGCAATCTTACGGCATATGTAGGCATATGTATAAGCATATGTAGGCAAGACTATGCCAGTTGCAAACCCAATTGGATGTTGTAAGTTCGTAGATGTTCGTAGTTTCTTTCTGTTTTGGACTGGCCACTGATGGCCTAGGCTTCTGATCCAACGGTATGATCCAAGTAGCATCCTCGATGCGATTCTCAAACTCTTGGAACGCCAATCCCAAGGCACGTCGCAGATCAACTTCCGAGATCATTGATTTCAGGCCAGTTTCCTGTGCTGAAATCCGATCGTATGAAGTCATCAGCCCCGCAACAGTGACAGGATGTGACAGGTCACTTTGGAAGGAAGAAAGCTCCTACATGCTTCTACCAGTGGATTGCCAGATCCAGTATGATCCAGCATCCAGTATGGCAAACTGGCTGAGGAAAAGAAGCATGAAAAAATAACTCAGCTACGGGTAGAAAGCCACATTGAAAGCCTTTGATTTGATACGTTTGATGCTGGCGTTTAGTGATGCCAAGCGTCCAAGTGTGAAACGGCCTCATGCTGCTTCAACGACAGTTTCCTGGATGCACACGGCCGCAAGAGCACGGGCGCGGATCGTCGGGATCCGACCGATATGGGGCTTATCGTTGCCTTTCGAAGCCTCATCCTACGAGGATCCAATGTGTCAAGGATGTCAACTATCCCCAGGAACTTGACTGGCGCGTGAGAAACGCAAGCGTACATACGCAACAGCATGTAATTTTGCAATGGTAATGATTCATGATGAAATTATATTCCTATATATATAGAGAGAGAGAGAGAAAGCAGTTCGCTGGACACTTGCGAGCTCGATGAAGGTGACATGCTACAAAAAGATTCAAGGTGAGATTTCTCAAGCAAAATTATCCAAAGCCAAGCATCTGTAACTTCGTCAATTCGTGTTGCAAATCCAGCACTTTCCGCCGATTAAAATTTTGGTCCGCGATGGGCTCGGGAATTTCGTCCTCCTCACTGGTGGCCATGGTTGCAAGGGCCAGTTGCGCCATGGCAATGCGCGGGGATTCCTGAGTTTGGACCTTCAAAGCGCCTGCGGAGCCGGTGTCTTCATGCATCTTCGGAGCTTGTGACAGGATGTGACAGGCACTGCCAATCCAGGTTTGTCGAAAGGAACACATCTGCCGAATGCATCCAAATACACTCTTATGCAATCATGCTAGACACTATTGAAACACCGAGTGGCGCTACGTCAACCAAATCCGGTGGAGGATTCAAAATACGCCAAAATAAACCCATATACATAATTAAACATACAAACATATATCAACATAAATAAACACACACACACACACACACACACACACGTATATATATAAAAGCCTAAGAATTGGACGAACGAATTGGAATCTTGCGAGCTGAGCTCTTCTTAGGTGCCGCAAACAGCATGCTCTCCATCGTTGCGCTGGTGGCCTCCTCCTCTTTAGTGGCAGCTTCTACCACCTGCACGTTGCTCGCGTTGCTGGACGGGCTCCGAAGTAACAGGTTTGAAGAGTTGATAACAAGCTTCTACCAGTTCAGTCATGTTCAGTCGCCAGAGCATGGCACAAAAACATGCATAACAGCTGCGCCATTTGTCGCACTTAGTGACATAAATTGGAAGAAAAAGAAAAAATCATAAAAACATCACGAACATGAAATGAATGGACGCATGGCGTCATCAATGTGCTCGTGCCTGCGGCAGGGGGGCTGAGAGATCTGTCTCCGCCATCCTGTACTTTGCAGAGCACCTGCCCAACAAGAGTCAGAAGAGGGATGAACCCACGATATCTATCATCGCGCTCTACTTCTCTCCGGTAATCAATTGGTGTGACGCGGTGTAGCGGCATACCTCTGCCAGTCCCTCCTCCCATGACATGTAACATCATGTCCGATGACATCAGCTCTCTCGGGCGCGCACTCGAAGTAGGCAGCCATGGCCAGGGTGATTGGCGCAGCCACCAGGAAGATACGCCTGCAAGCTCCGAACTCGCTGGAGAACATTGGAGAACCACATGGACAATGGATTTTGGACTCAGATCTCCGATCTAATCGCTGATGCCTGTCCCACATTGATACTGCAACTTTACTATCCTTTGCCCACCCCATGAGCGAGACTGGCAACCCCATGCAACCCCAGCATGTTGCACCAGTATATTGAATCACTTCATTTGCTTATCGTTGCTTTTGACCGCAAAATCTGCTTATAATTTGTGATGTTTGCAAGCACTGAGCGCAACCAATTACCCCAACATAATCCAACTAAACAAGCGCCTGATTGCCCAGCTCTTCCCGGCGGTTTAACATGAAGACACCCCTCTGCCTATTCTCGGGATTGTACAGGCTGACGGTGCCGACACCATCTGCAGCTTCGTCTTTGCCCTGCGAGCCGGTTCCATTCTTCTCAGCCTGTCATGCCGCGCTGTTCGCCTTGGAACCTCCTCTTCGAGCAGCCCAACACTTCAGCATCTTCAACCAGTTGGCCCAACAGTTCAACGGCGGATTCAAAGGAACCATCTGGATCAACAAGGAAAAAACACATCATCGAAGTTTGATAAAAAAAAAAAGTGCTAAATCAATTGTCCATATAGATAGTTCTTCAAAGCTGTTGGACCTTCTCTCTCTCCGTGGGACCCTGATGTTTGGACCATGACAAGGTCCCATGACAGTCCCAAATTCTGGAGCCTTCACTGCGTCAGAGTCCAAGAAGCTGCTGAGATGCCTACGCTGCTGAGTTTGAAAGACCGGCTTGGCACATGACGTCACTTGTGGTGCGTTACGATGCGTTACGATGCGGTTCAACGTGTTGCATTGTGCTACACATGTGCTACACATGTGCTACCACGTGACGTCACTCCGTCCACACTGGTTTAGCTCATTATGAACTCCTATAGCCGCGAAAGATCTGCTTGCACTGCACACGCCTCCTTCTTGGCACGTTTTGAAAGGAGACGCCATCTAAGTCCAGTGTTGAAACACCTGACAGGCTTTGACAGGCCAGCAATTGAAGGTTTGTAAAGACACAGTGCTCAGCATGCCAACTTGACAACTCAAAGGCCACTTCGCACAGATCTTTGGAATTCAAATGCAATGAAAAACACTACACGCGAGGAAACCCCACAAGGGAAAAGAGTCAAATCGTCATGAATTAAACAAGTTACTTGATTGTACTTGATTGTACTTGATTGTACCTGATGGTACTTGATTGTACTTGATGGTACTTGATCTTAACTTTACTTCTAGAAACATCGCAATCTTCTTCCGTGCCTTTGCTGCTCTTCACAGCCCCAAACACCGTCGCATGGTGTGGATCTGTCTGGGCATAAGTGATGTGATCCACCTGCCCACAGGCTCGTCGTGCTCAATCTGCTTGCGAAGAGCTTGTGAAAATCAAAGAACTTCGGGGCTATCACAGGGCTATCACAGGCTAAGAGCTTGGTCATATGATGTGGTGTGTGATGATGGCATGTGATATGATGATTACAATTGTCAGGGAGCTGTGTTAGGTGCATCATGGTGCATCATGGCGCATCTCTGCTCACATTCCACTGCCCTTTCACTGAGCTTGGTAGAACGACATAGGGATGCCACACCTGGTCCACCAAGAGCTGCAGCAGCCGGGAGAAACCCATGGCCGAGGCTTCCAGGTGCTTCCACCAGTTGCAAACCGAAGTGGAGTTAAAAGTTCTAAATGTTAATCTATATAGAAACAAAATAGACAAAGAGAGAGAGAGAGAGAAAAAAAAAAGTTTCTACGTAATTTTAGAATGCTTTAGACAGTAAGGCCTCTGCGCAAAGCCAAGGCCAGTGCCACGCAAGCCTCTTCACTTTTAACGGTTCTTTCGTATTGATGCGTTGCGATCGGTTCGATGCAGGGGCGTGGTCACAACATTTGCGGCACTATTGCGGGATCATCATTATGTGTGCTTTTTCAGCATGCAGTTGCTCGATCCATGTGCCACCAATTCATGCTACCTTTTGTCTGTCCATGAAGGGGCAAGCTATGGGCAAGGTATGGCAAGTTGCTGATATGCTAATCTCATCTAATATCCTAGACCTTATAGGTGAGATTGTTGCAACCTCTTCAGCCCGATCCATGGGTGGCCTGCCCGCTGGAGCAAAAACCAGAGCAGCCAGCAGTTAACTTTGCGCATTCATCTTTTCCAAATTCAGATTGCACAACAGGAAGCATCATTTTCATTGGAAAAGTCAAACATTCACTACAGTAAATATCATCACATCCCGTAAGGCTCTGCCAAGACCCCAGACTGAGGCTGAAACCTCGACATCCTCTTGCACACCTGCAATTGTGAGGCATACAAAACACAGTTACGCACATTTGATCACCACCTTCGGGATCCTTCGGGATCCTTCAGGATCCTTCGGGGACGCTTGGATCTGCTTCCTGTCGGCACCTCTTGAAGGGGCTTCTTCTGCCAGCCCTGTGAGATTCCCCATGGCGCTTCCAAAAGCAGTGGCCGCCTGATCTCCGTGTCAAACATTTGTACATCTCTACAGGTCTACATAGTCCGCGCTGGTGTGGCAGGCTGCGCCGGCAAACAAATTTGTGTGAAGCTAGGCTGGCTCGTGACACTCGCTGCCCGCAAGCAGCATTGCAATCATGTCTTGCCATTGAAGTTCTAGATCGTTTACATAAAGATATGCTTTAAAAACACAGGAAAAACAAAAAAAGACGCAAGAGGGCTGTGCTAACAGACTTTTGATGTTTTAAACCTGCTTTGGTAAGACCGACCCCTTCCAACTGACATTTTTCGGTGAAAGTGAGGGTTCTGCTACTCTACATGCTACATTTTAAACCACCTGTCCATTCTTTTTGGCGCTGGTCGCTGCAAACATTGATGCTCGTGGTGGAAGCTGCTAGCGGCGGAGCGAGCGACTGTGGCTGATGTCTGCAGGGTTCTGTTCACTTTCTGCTATAAACATCTATAAACCACCTCATCTTCAAACAAACCTGGTTGCAACCTTTCAAACTGGTGCCCCAACTCAAGATTGACCCTGCAATCTCCCAACGCCCAGTGACCTCACTCGGCAATGCGAAGCAGCTCCTTTTGCTCGTAGGCTTTAGTCTTCGCCCCTGCAGCTATCATCCATAGCTGGCATACGAGATACTTAGCCTGGAAGAGCCAAACATAGCATACATGTCGTGGATGTCACCTGTACGTGTCCATGGAACATGTGCTCAGACCAACACTGCTCAGAACTACACTCCTTAAAATTCTCTTTTGGTCTGAGATCCATAGGACTTGTGACGGTATCCACTTGCTTTGGCCTTTGGCTTTGATTCCAGGACTTCATGGTTTCCTTCGAAAGACCATGCATCCATTTCATCTTTGTCCAAATCAAACTTTTCGGTCAATTCCGAAAGCTCTAACACTTGATCAGTGGATGCATTAAATTCACGAAGCATACACTGAAGAAACTTGTTTCTCCATGCTGGAAAATGGTATAACTTCCGGGCCCCTTCACTGCACAGATCCGCGATTGCTGCTTGGAATGCTTCATCTTCCGGTACCAAGATTTTCTTCACTTCTTCCCTCTTGGCACTGCTGTCTCCCGCCGATCCTTTGCTCTCTTCGATGTTCTCCAAAAAGCCGGACACAGCTCCTTGATCATAGCACTCTCGAATGGCTCGGCTCCATTCCTTTGCCCCTTCTGACATGGGCAACACTTCTCCATCGCGTAGCAGCTTCCCGTAGACGTTGAAGACTTCTTTCAACATGTCCTCCGATCGATCAAGCAACGTAGCACTACCTTGAATCTGGACCATCTTGGTTGTCTTGGTGAAGACAAAGGTGATCTTTGACTCATCACCTCGGAACTCCTTGGTGTCCACCACATTCGCAGGCAGCTTCGCTCGACACATGCTCCTTGACTGGGTCATGTTCATCATGTACTCTCCAGCATCTTTGACCCATCCGCTCACCATGTACTCGAACAAGGCTCTGACCTCTGCTTCCGTGAACTGGCTGGCAGAAACTTTAACCATGTTGCGTGACTGCGACCGAACGAAATGGACCTGGGATACACTAGCCTCTTGAGCATTCGTTTCCTGGGTGCTGCTTTGGGTTTTCCTACGGAGGCGAATCTGTCTCTGCTGTGCTGCTGACTCCATCATGGCACTTTCTTCATTCAAATGATACATGTTTGTGGACATGGCGGCTCTCAGCAAGTCTAAAGCTTCTGGGGATTCCTTCGTCAAACCATCAGCCAACTGCAACCATGTAGGTGCCCACCTAATTCGCCCCCCGATTCTTTGCAGCGTCTCACGAATGATGACCAAGTCGATGGCCACACGCTTGTCTGTGATGCTGCCCGGTGAAGCAAAATTCTGGAGGTGGTCAAAGATGCTCTTGCAGTCAACTATTGCTTGCAAATTGAATTTGGAAAGAAAACTAGATCGCTGTGCTAGATTGAAATCTTCATCCATAGCTTCGGCTAAGTGGCATGCGATCCATTCGGCATGACCTAAACCATCAGAGAGCACCTGTGATTCCCCCGCAAAAGTCGACCCCACGACTCTCTTGAGTCGATACGACTTCCAGACACATGGGCTCCATTCCGCAGGCTTCCCCTCCTGCAATTCTGGGGTTGTCACACCAACAAAATAACCAGCTTGGGTTCCTTGTTTCTTTGCATTTGCGAAAGCTGCATCGGTATGAAGGCAAAGGCACAACTTGGAGAAAGGAATGGGCAAAATCTTCCATGAGAGATGCTTATACTGCTTGGCCCTTCTCACTACGTTACCTACGGTTCTGGCATTCCCAAGTGTCGGTCGTGGCAGCAGTTGTTGACCCTGGCTCACTTGCACGGCGAGGTCTGGCCGTGTTTCCTTTGCCAACCACAATGCTCCACCCAAAACAGACTTAAGTGAAGTGGCTTCTTCATCATTCACACTCACTTCTGGAACTTCTTTGGTTCGTAGTTTGGGTTTCTGAAGCTTCTCTGCAAATTCTTCTTGGCTCACTGTGATTGCAAAGGATGTGGGACACTGGGACAACTCGGCACCGCAGAAGGTGCCACTGCCATATTTCCACTTCCTAAACGGGAACGTTGCACGCAATCGCTCGACTGAAGCATTGAATCGAGTGCCTGATCCTCCTAGGAGAACATCGTCCACGTGCACTCCAAGGACCCCGACTAGTTGTCCTTGATCTCTAAGGAAGAACACACAATGATCTAATCGGGATTGTTGCCAACCATCCATCTTCACTGTTTTGGAAAACTTCTTGAACCAACGTTGGGGCGAATCATTGAATCCGTACAGTGGCAGGATGACTTCGAAAAGCTGTTCATCTGGATATCCAGGCAAACGATAATTGCGTGGCATGGCTAGATAGAGTCGACCTTGTTGCCGATCCATCTCATCACCTTCAAGGAAAGCTCCAGTGACATCCCCAAGCTGCAATTGGAAATGTTGACTCGCTATGGTCTGCATTACCGTGTATCTACCGTTTGTCGAGATGGTAGGAGCTTGGGTGCTACCAGAACGAATCATGGTCATCAGGTCCGGGTCTTTGTCCCCACGTGCAGTCCAACGTGCTTTGACTATGCTACTACCAGAATCATCCATCTTCTCAGTGAGAACCAACTTGCTTGGAACAATTCTCTCCGGACACTGCTGACGGATCTTTCGTGATTCTTCCAGTGGCAAAGGTCGAAGTGCCTTTTTGTCATCGATCACTGTCTGCATTTCCTTGATCACTCCAGCTTGCAATTTGCCCTGTCCTTCTGGGGTCAACCATCTTGATTCCTTCAAGTTCAATTCACCACGACCACCAGCAATCAACACATCATCCTGATCACAACACAAAACAAAATCACTGTCATCTCCTTCAACTGATAGGGCTGTGGCTGATTGAGTGGAGTCTCTCATGGCAGTGACATGATGCACGGCACTTGACAAAACATTCAAGGACTGCGAGGCGGCTGAGGCAGACCCATCACTGGAAATCACTACCGGCTGGCTGCGGCTTGATGCTGCATCTGTTGGATTCGGCAATGAAGGAGGAAACTCTTGACCACCAATGACTTGATAGGGATCATTCCTAGCACGCTTCTCCGGTGGTTGACCTTCATTCACAGGTTCTCTCCTTGGAAAGCCGTCCAACCGATCAGCTTGCTGCAACGATTGCGGCCATTGTGCACGATCTTCTGGGGACAATTGGCTCAATTGATCGGACAAAGTACGACCACTGCTGGGAACGCTCTGAACATCATCCCTTGGGTTTTGTCCCCTCTCGGATCGTGATCGCTCGGTGCTTGACCGCTGTTGGGTCATGGTCGCTGAACTAGGCTGCGATGCACTGGCTGGATTCGATGGTGCATTTTCCTCAGGCCTACAATCCGGCACTATCTGTGGCTGAGGACCTGTCAGCTCTCCTGGTGGCATGTCTTCTCCTGTGATGTCAAAGAAGCATTTCTGGTGCCTATTGGATTCTCCTACTTCAGGCCACAGAGCAGCGGTTGCAGCCCTCAAGTCACGCACCAGGAAACGATCTGCTTCACGCTCTTCTGTGGTTCGGAGTCTCAGCTGTTCAGGGGCACACTTGACAAATGATCCTGGCATGGAAATCCAATAGTTCCCACCGGCACTTCCTGCCACGACTCCCGGACCACGCCACCGAGCTGTGGATCGTTTGATCCCTTTGCCTCGCCTCCAAATGGCAACTTCGTCACCAATGCGAAACTCACGCAATGGTCTCGGACGGCTGTTCAAAGCAATTCGTGCTGCCCTATGATCCAAGTCCTTCAAAACCTGTTGCCTGGCAACACTCCTAGCCCTAAACTGATACTCTGCAATGGCGTCCTCTAAGATTGCACTGTTACTGATGGGATTGGGCTTCTCACTAACTAGATCGTCGCCTGGGAACTCAGGATCACGGCCGAAGACTAGTTGATAAGGGGAGTGCCCAGCCCTACGGAGGAGTTGGTTCCTAGCTTCGGTGGTCACATCCACGCATTCTTGCCATTGCAAAAAGTCTTCTGGCTGAAGTTCATCAAGGACTTTCCGGAGAGTTTCTTCATAATGCCTACCAGCTGATTCTATGTCGCCCATCTGCTCGTGGGCCTCCCCTGGGATGTCCAGGGGGGTTGTTCCATCCCTCTCAAGAATGTCCAAGAATGCCTGTCCGAGGTTGCATCTACTGGCGTCGAATTTGATGTAGCGAGGTCTGCCAAAAGCCCTTGTCCAATTGCGATACAGTCTTCCAAGGAGGTCTGAGTTCTCTTGTTCTCTAAAAGGGTAAATTTGTTGAAGGCCTGATTGTCTGCAAACGATGTTCAAAGCCTTTATGGTCTCTCCTTGTTTCCATGACGGTAGATGTTTCACGTCCATTCCGATGTATCGCAACGGTGCGATGTCTCTTGGCGGTGCTGAGCTTTTCACAGCCTTCGGAGCAACCCTAGACTGACACACGCTACATTCGAAGCTGCGCACCAGGCTCAGCACATTCTCCTGGGCATGATGGTGACGCAAGATGCGCTCCATGTCGGCTCGTGATGCGTGGCCTAGATTCACATGCAGCTTATTGATTGCCCTCTCTACCTTACGCCTAGCCTCACCCTTTAGTTCATGTGGAGTGTCTTGCACCGATGCCTGGCTCACTGCTAAACACCACTGACTATGGGCTTCATGTCGGGCAAAAGCACCTAGGATGATTTTGACTAGTCGCTGAGGGTACACTTGTGTGCGAGTGGACCTCTTCATCCCTTCCGACGATCCTTCCACTCGCTGATGCTCATGATCTCCGGAGCATTTCAGTCGCTCCAGGGCTGCGGCAATCGTGGCATTGCCTGTCATGAAGCGCCATTTCTTCCCGAACAACAGCTGGGAAGCAGGATCCTTCAACCCTACGGAGCATGCTGGGACATCTATGATGTATGGATTATGCTGTTGCTGGAATGCTATCATGTCATCCATGCGCCATGCAGCACTGGTTTGCGACGACTCGAACAAATAATCTCTACCACGTTGACACTGCATGTTCGATGCTGCAAGACTCCACCTGACCATGTTCTTGGCATCTCGCACCTCACCTGCGAAGGCTTCCGGGTCGACACGACGATCATCGGGAGTGAGGTTTTGAAGCTGGGACAATGGTCCACATGGTGGCGATGTGATGAGCAAATCTGGCTCAATGATGCGAAATGCCATCTCTGCTTGCTTCCTATGTGCTGTGTTCCTCCAATCCCAACCGTCACTAAGATCAAATGAACCACGGGAAACCAGACCACATCTTTCAGCTAAAGGTGCAAACCTGGATGGCGAAAACACCTCAACAACACTTGGTGCATCCTGGCGATGTTCAGTGGCTAGGACTTGACTGAGCTGTTCCTGAATGGCTTTCCGTTCCCGAGCCTTGAACACGCAGTGAACTCCAGATTCTCCTTCATCATCGGAGGTGTCAAGGACACCTAGCACATCAGCAGCTCCATGATATCCGTCACGTCCATCGTCGCTTGATGGTGGTGCCTCATATGCCCGGAGGATCTCCGAGACTTCAGAGGGGGTGAACTCCGGCTCATTCACAGTCATCACATCGACTTCTTCGGATGCAACGGGGCCGCATCCCTCACGATCCATGAGGTTCACTTGGTACGAGTTGTCCTTCATCTCATAGAGCGGCACCGCCACACCGGCCTTCACCATGACCAACTTGTTCTCATTGAGGTCGATCATCGCACCAAGGCCCTTCAAGAGCCTCTTACTCACCAGCAACGGCACTTCTCCTGGAACAACATGAAGGCGAATTCGCATCTCTTTGCCCCCAATGAACACCGGCACCTCCACACGCTTGTCCGTGTAGTCCGACGACCCATTCCCATACCGAAAGGTATGGGGCTTCGGCGGAAGCTCCTTGATGTCCAAGCCTACCGCCTGCAGCTTTTTCACATGCCGTTGCAGCGTTTCTGCTCCAACCAAGCCTCGCCCACATCCTGTGTCGACGATCCCAAAGCCCGCTTCATGGACCAGCGAGCACATAGTCTCCTTTGGGGCGGACTCGCCATCATCATCACTCTCCACCTCCATCATCGCATCCTGCTCATGTTGTGCAGTGAAGAAGGCCTCTGCGATCTCCTCCACTTCATCTGGCTCACTTCCATGTCCTTCCAGGCGATAGAAGATAGTCTTCCCTTTCCATCGACGATCAGTCGCCCGATGGGCCTCCAGTGCATGCTTCCAATTCGCGGTGTACTCCTCCTTGTGGGTGCCATCGTCGAACTCCATCTGAGTCATGCGAGCTGGACTCAGGTCTGTCACCGCCACTGGACACCGTGACTGTGCTGGGCTGAACATAGTTGTCCTTGGAAGAACATGATGGCGAACGACTTGGTCGCCATCCAAAGTCCAAAAGTCCTTCCGCGATGTTGCCCAGCTCTCCACCACTGCCGCGATCGGGTCCTCCTCATCGACATGCACATAGGATCCATCCGAATCATCGTCCTTGGCCATGTACACAAAGCTCACCTTGGAAGCACCAGATCCACTGCTTTCGCCTTTGCCACCAGCTTTGCCCTTCTTCGACGGACAATTCCTG
>VSDK01000981.1:217742-246932 GCA_009767595.1 Symbiodinium kawagutii | reverse complement strand
TGCTGAAGTGGCCGACCTTCTGGCATTTGAAACACTTCACTCGGGACTCCAGTTTCTTGAAGCTCGAAGCGCTTCCCAATCCGCGTGCCAATTTCTCCTTTGTGATATTCTGTCTTGTTTGTTTCCACGTCAACAAGACATCCACTGCATCTTGCTCATCTATTGGGTCACTTCCTTCACCCAACAGGCCCTCATCTTCCTCCGCCAAGAAGACGTCGTTGTAGTCCATGGTCTCCTCGGCATCATTCACGTCCGGGGTCTCCACGATGTTCACGTGGTGCGACTGCTTCACATAGAGCCCATCCGGATACGTGGTGCGCAACGCCGCCGCCACGTCCTTCTCCTCATACGACTGCCGTGCTGCCGCCATCACCACGGCCTTCTTCTCCGGGGACAGTCGAGCATGTCGAAGGAGAAGATATCCTCGGGCTACCGAGGGAAAGCGAACCCCTTCAGCCTCAGCAGCTGAAAAGGCTGCCCTTGCCTTCCCTGTGTATGTTGCCGTCGCCTCGCCCTTCTCGACCTTCAAGTCGAAGATGCCATCCATCACCTCGCCCAACCTGTCGTGGACAGCTTCTTCTGGAAACCGTTCATCCAGCACCTGATAAATCAGGTCTTGGCCTCCAGCTTGCTCCAGCTCGTCCATGTCCAGGGCATCGAAAGCGCGCAATGCCGCGCCATCCAACAAGGTGAACAGCATAGCACCCAGGGCGGATTCTGCTACTCCTCGGGCTCGTTGAACCACCAAATAGGCCCGACTCCAGCGCTTCCAACGCTTGTAGTCTTTCTGGCAGTCCTGTCCTTCTCCCGAGAACCTTTTCACCATCGTGTCTGGCTTGCCATTGTCCGCCATGGCCACCCAGACGTGTCTTTGCTCTCTTTTCGCACGCGGGCCCCTTCCGGGGCTCCGCTACCAGTTCAAACTGGTGCCCCAACTCAAGATTGACCCTGCAATCTCCCAACGCCCAGTGACCTCACTCGGCAATGCGAAGCAGCTCCTTTTGCTCGTAGGCTTTAGTCTTCGCCCCTGCAGCTATCATCCATAGCTGGCATACGAGATACTTAGCCTGGAAGAGCCAAACATAGCATACATGTCGTGGATGTCACCTGTACGTGTCCATGGAACATGTGCTCAGACCAACACTGCTCAGAACTACAAACCTGCAAAGGTTGCTTTAAAGTTGGGGAGGTCTGAAAATATGCTCAAGTCTCTTCATGGCCATCTCCTGCATGGCGTCCTTGTCAACCCTACGCTTTTGGGTCCCACCCTCACCTTTTTGCAGCCGGGCAAAACCAGAAATATGACGATGGAATCTGCTTGGCAATCCAATCGTGCTATGCTTAAAAATGCAGGGCATCCAGCAATATCCAGCAGCACCAGAGCTGGATGCCTTTGGAACAAAAATTGCTTTGAGAATGACTGGCTTGATGCGGAATGAGCCAGAAGATTGCAAGAGCTGGCCACGCAACGCTATTTTGCAAATATAGATATACATAGATAAGTATAGATAAATAATTACAGAAAGAAAGAAACAAATGAATAACTAAATGAGTAAACAAACAAATGAATAAATAGATAAACGAAATAAATAAACAAATAAGTAAATATACATCCAAGTAAAAAATATAAATATATATACATGGGTGTCGGTGCGTCTGTATGTATGTATGTATGTATGTATGTATGTATGTATGTATGTATGTATGTATGTATCTATGTATGTATGTATGTATGTATGTATGTATGTATGTATGTATGTATGTATGTATGTATGTATGCATGTATGTATGTATGTATGTATGTATGTACGAATGCATGCATGCATGCATGCATGCATGCATGTATGGCATGTATAGAGGGGCACACGCACGCACACGCGCATACATATATCTCTACAAATATAGATATATATATATATATACATATATACACACACCATATTTACTTAAATTCAAAACATGTGAATCATGTCAGTATGCATGCATGTTTGTTAGTACGTACGTCCGTCATTGACTGTCGGTATGTACGATGATGTTGTATTCGTGAGTGTGTGTGCATTGATCTTAGCGTACGCACATCCCTGAGTGTGCGTGTGGGAGTGTGCAAGTACCTGCGCGCATGGATTACTCTGCGAGTCATATGCCGCACTTTCAAACATCATACTGTGCACATACTATGTGGACCGGCGTGAATAGATCCAGAAGGCCCTATGCATAAAGATGGAAAAGCATACACGTGAAAAGAGAGTACGATTGCGCGTGGGCGTGCAGGGATTGTATAGTGCATCTTTTGCATTGCCACTTGGCCAGCCTGAAAACCCTTGCAGTCTGCAAATCCGTCATGGGTGCTTGCACATTGGGGAAACACTGCAAAAAATGAGTGCCTAATTGCAAGCAACGGCGCAGAGTTCCTCAGAAAGCAGCTGGGTCTTCAGTAAAAAAAACGAATTTCCAGCCCAAAGCATCCCGAGGCTGGGTGCTTCAAGTGCTTCGGGAAAATTGAAGGGATCAGAGGCACCCGCCAGCTCTCAGCCGGAAGCCTATGGGAGCCTTAAGTTCTGCCATTATCTGACATTCTAATGACTTTGAAGCCAAGCGAGCACCCCTGAAAAGCGGCTGAAGAATTTGCAGGAAAGTCCGGAAACCATGGATGGCAACAATACAGGAATCATGTGGAGCAGTACCACTGTGGGATCAGCACCTTTGCAAACAGCACTGAACCATCAAAAACTGGCATGCTAAGGCAATACCTGCAAATCTTCTATGCAAATAAGGCATTTATGAATTTTCGCTGCCTTGATTTCGAAGCGAAACCCTCATTGTTTCCAGGTGATTCAGCGCTTCGCTGACGCGCTTGTTGGTCTCTTGGAAGGTCTTCGCCCGTTGCTGCTGATCGAGGACATACTCTTCCTGGCTGCTAAGAAGCCAACAAGTTGCATCATTCCACACCATGGTGAGAGGTTTAATGTATTTCAACTTTTGACTGATCAACACACATCTGCAAGCACCAGATATGGTCTTCCTCCAAATCGCAGGATCCCGGCTGCACTGTTTTGCTATATTTTCCCATCCAAGTTTCTCTTCAGAGATCATGGAAAGCTCATCCCCTAAACCTTGCAGACCTTGCACCTTCGGTTCTGCCCAGGTGCTGGAAACAAGTGGCGCAAGAACTCCTCATAGTCCTGGCGTTGACTTTCCATGGCGCTTGCATGATTCGGCACACGCATTTCTAGATGTGCTCTGGAGCGTGGACACTTTGGACCCTATCCGCTGGGAAATGTCGCACTGGATTCAGGCCATGGATATAGGCAATGCTTAAACTGCCAATGTCTGTGATTTTTTGCCCATTTTTCAAAAATGCATCACTGCACTCACGAGCAAGTGCGCATATCACAAATCTATTTGTATAGAATTGCTTCCCAGCATCTGAAGTCATACAATACGTATGTATTTGCTCTTATGATGATCACCATCTTTCATGACCTGATATCATCTATCCTCATTGTGATTATTGATGACTCTGTGTGCCCCTGCGTGTACATGTGAGAAGTGAAATGACGTGCGCGGTGTATTGTGGTGTACGTGCATGCCTTGATGCGTGCATGGCATCTTACGATACACATATTTCGTATGTATGCTTCGTCCGTATTCTGGATATCCAACGTCTTGGATGTCCAAGGCATTCCATATCTTCTTGCAACCTGCGCACATATTTCAAATGCACGCATGTTGCCCATATTTTGATTAGGTCAGCATTCACTGTATCCGTGCGACAGCTTTTAGAGCCAAGGCCATGGGCCCACAGCATTCGGTTCTAAAAAGGGTGCCAGATGAGGTGTGGGCACATGGGCACTGGGAACTGAGCTACTCTCACAGACATGCCCCAAAAAGGATTGACCAAAATGTTAGAACAAAAAGCTCGAGATCAGATTCTTGAGCGCTTCTGCTTCCACCCTGTCCAGATAGCCGTTCTGGTCATCGTCGAAGAGCATAAACAGCTGGACCGCAACTTCCGCCCGAATGCCGATGCGCATCTGATTGATCAAAGCTATGAACCTCAGCTGCAATGACATGTGACATCATGTGACCTTGGATGAGTCGCAGGGTGGAGATGCCACTTTTCTCTTGGATTTATCACCTTTGGCCGAGGCCTCGCTTGTTTGATACCCTCTGAAACTAAGCGCTTGATGTGCAAAGCTATGTTTTGGGACATCTCAGAATCACAGCGAGGAATTTGACAGACATAGAAACTGGCATATCTGCATTCAGGTCAGGTTGGGCTTCTGCAAGCCCATGAAAGGAATCTGACTCTGACAATTGAATACAATTGACAATTGACAAGTCATGACTACAGCAAACCTTTTGGGTGGAATGGTGGGCTCAGGCCGAAAGACTCTGACAAATTCAGGTTTCCATCGCCATCCTCATCGACGAACTCCACAAGAACCTCAGACAGCTCGCAACAGCCTCCCAGGACAGATGATGCACAGCACATGGGTCCTACCGTTCTACCCCCTAAACATCCCAAACCACGTAGCCATACTCAAATACATACATAGGTAATTACATTGCATTACACTACCTTACCTTCTAGTACATTATCTTGCCTTACATTACATTACATTACATTAAATCACACTACATTGCATTACACGACATTGCATTGCCTTGAATTACATGACATTACGTCACATCACATGATTCTTCTTCTTCCTCTCCATCGCCCTGTCAAGAGTTTAGCCCAAAGCTCAAATATGTTAATAAATGAATGCAAACACACGCAAACACACACACACACATATATATATATATATGTATATATTTATATATAAATATATTCATAATACACCACTTGTATACATACCCGTATGTATCTTTGCTATTATATGCTTAAATATGCTTAATTGAGCACCACCATCTGCAACCCATTGCAGTCCAAGGACTCGAAGATCCTGCGCGGAGTATCCCCATTTGGCTAAGCACTTCCGGACTCTCGTCATCAGCAAGACCCTGGAGCGACTCTCCCAGCAAGCCTTGGCGCTAAGGATTTGGCCACATCGCTTGGATGACGAAACGGTCAAGCTTTTCACGCGTGGCAAAAAGATACAAAAAATGATGGCAAATAGTCAACGGATGTCAATGGCTGCGGGCGTTTGATGTCGGTGTGGTGGATGATGTTGGATGAGTCTGGATGGCGCATGGCTTTGTATTACAACATCTGCAAAGCGCCAAAAATCATAAATTGAGCAAGATCGACCAAAATGCAAGCTGAGAAACTTTAAATTCATGGCCAATGATCCCAACCGGCAAGCCCAGAAAAAGAACACTCACGCAGGAGAGAATGGAGACCACCACGTATCCAGCCGTAGATTTGGGTGCGAAGTCACCGTAGCCTGCCATTGCTGCAGGATAAATAAATGCATCGTGAAGTGCCAAGACCTCCCATCACCTCCCATAGGTCTCCACACGACGACATAAGAAGAGCACCAAAATACACCGACCAAGTACTACTTGCTACGTTGACAAAGCCAGGTTTCAAAAACTGGTGTCCAATGATGTCCAATAGATGCTTGCCACAGCAGCCCCTGTGGCCTACTGTAGTTACAGTGACGAGAGCTAGCCAAAGAGCATGCGGCCTCATGGTAGAATCGAGGTCCGAAACTCAAGCTGCTCTCCATGGATCTCCATGGGATAACCGGTTGATCACAATGGCTACTCAAGTGTTTCTTCACCGCAAGCGAAATAAATGAGCAAAGCGAGACAATGCAAACCTCGAGAACTCAAACCTTGAAACAAAGAACAAGTCAATCTTCCAAAGAAAGAGAATGGCGAGCGGCATGCTCGGGATGTTCTCGCGAGACTCCACCAGGTAGATGGCACTGGATGAGAGGAGGGTGATCACGCTCATTGTGTAAACCAGCACTGGGAGTGCAGGGACAGAGTTGCGGCATGCATCAATCAGCAACCGAAATGACTCCTCAGCTCCACCGAACAACCACGAGCATGTGCAGTTGATCCCACTTGACTATGCTGTGCTCGGTGTTTAAACATGTTCGCCCGAGCCTTAGGGTTTGCCCCGCATGGGTCTGAGAACATTTCCCAACGCTCACATTCCTGCATAGGGCCATTGTTTTTTGACTTCTGAGTTATCAAACCCTAAACCTCAAACCCTAAAACCCTAAAACCAAAACCCTAAAACCCTAAAACCAAAACCCTAAAACCCTAAAACCAAAACCCTAAAACCCTAAACCATAAATCACTGCGTATAGCCAGTGTTTTCGCAACTTGTCCAAGCCATCTCGACCTTGTACAACATGGTCCATTGCAGTGGCACTTTATGTGGTGGGGCGAACGTTAAGGCTGGAGGGAACATGTTTAAACCACTTAGTCTCGAAAAGGATGGATTTCGAATGATTTCGACCTGTGTCAAGTCCTGCAGCTTAAGGATCAAAGTAGCGGAGCAGTTTTAATGAGCACACCACTGGCAGGAAGAAGAGCAAGATCACCTCAAAGCAAAGAAATGCAAAAGGCTCCGCACAGTCGCACAGCGCTGGCACTGCAACAAATACATCCTCCATTTCAAAACACCAATTTTGAAATCACTCAAACATGACCGAAATGTGTCGAGATGACTCTTCCTGCCTGCATGACATGCAGATGATTGGAGCATTCTGGCCGTACAGCCATCAGATTTCATGGTCAAATCCTCTAAGTAGGATGCGGCCTCAATCTCCCACCTGTCCTAATTTCAGCAGTATTAGTTTAGTTTGGATGTAGTTTGCATCTGTTTTTCAAAAAAATCAGCTCCTTTTTTTCAGCGAAGGCAATTACAGCGTGAGGACTTCGAGGCTTGTAATGCAAGGATTCTTTTTTGGCAGCTTGCATGGCACTTGCGGGACCACAATTTTGACTTATGCACCGGGTATGAGATTTTCAGGCACCACTTTAGCAAGCCAAGTTCAACAACAAACGCCACGAGTTTCAGGAAAACGGCTTACACGAGCCTTATCAGTTGCAAAATGCCGAGATGTCGCGAGGACATGCGACGACTGCATTTCTTGGATCCTTGTCTACTACACGGGCTTTACTTACGCATCACTTACACGAAGCTTGCGTAGATTTCTAACTCTACGACTCTACGCTTGAAGTGTTCAGCAATGTCATGCATATAGTGACTGATCATGACCTGTACAATCTGCCAGGAATATTTGCAGTCTGCCCACCGGTTTGAAACCCATGACATGGAGAAACAACTGTGCCTGTGCATGTCTGTCAATCTGTTCAAACCCGGTCAAAAGGAATGCCTGCACATACGAGTAAGATAGAGTATGCCATCATTTTTCAAGAAAACGCTGACGCCACTTGCGAAGCGCACGGTCTTACTTACGCGAAGCATCGATGTGTCAGGACTCTAAACCCGTGCGGGGCAGGTCTTGGAAATACCTTTGCCATGTAGGTTGATTGTAGGTTGGCTCCCTCTTAAGCCCCGTATCCCTGTGCAGCAAATTCGTTCAAGAAGCCTCTGCAGCTCTCAGCTCTGGATGCAAAGCAATCGAAATCCGCAGAGGTAGTGCTAAGGCGGACCTTGGCAAAGCTCAGAGCCACAACATGGTCAAACATCCTGCAGCTACTCTGCTTGCAGGCTTTGTCTCACAGCCATCAGCCATGTCAATCCAATTCGATCTCTTATTTCAAGAGCGTGATGGTTCATTCACATTTGGTGAGCTAACATTCTCACAGTCATCAAGCAAATTGGCTCTGCTCCTAGTCTACTTGGATTATCTCAGATTAGAAGTACGAAACCATAGGAAAACCACTGGAAAACCATCGACGCGCGTGGAAAATCATGGAAAACGAGCATCTGTCCATGCAGCCTTTGACGCTACAAAGCGAAGTGCCACAACACGTACAACTTCAAGCGCCAAGGCGCAAGAACCTGCAATGCCTACTTTGCCACCACCAGAGGCCCTACAATGAATGCCCCATCTCAGGAGATTAAGATGAATATAGGCTATGTAGATCGATCAATGAGATATGTATATTTGTATATATTTGTGTGTGTGCGCATGTGTTGTGATATGCTTGGGTGTTCGTTTGTTCATTTAAAGTGCATTGACATATATGTGGTATAAATATACTGATATATAAATATATGTATCTATGTGTGTATGAGTGTGTGTGTTAGGTCCTTCATTTGCAACTATTGAACATGTCCTCAAACATGTTTATCTCGTCAATCCCCTCGCCAATAAGGGTTTATAGGCGTCTCAATTCTGTACAGTTTTTTGTTTACAAAATGAGAACATGTGAAGAATGCATGCTAGCGTCCTGAATAAGGTCAAAAAGCAGCACCGAAGAGTTACCAAGAATTCTGATGGAATCAAAAATCAGTTGGTTGCACTTGGAATCATTTCTCGTAGAATCAAAATCTCCCGAAGGTTTTGACAAAGCCAAAAAATCAAGCAACCAAAACTCTCATGCATAAAATCAAGCCACATGAGATGCCAAAATGCCGACAAACATGATGAACAATATCTAATGTGTTTTTCTAGATCCACACGCATGATTCTATAGGGAACTTTGCGCTCACCAAATTCGACAATCCCTTGGCTATAAAATCAGAATCTGTAGATTTCCGTCTCTCCACCCCTCCGCACGGCTCGAGCGAGAAAATCAATGAAAAGTGTCAATAAAATCAGACTGGAAAAATAGCCTTTTATCTTTGTTCATTGCGAGGTCTCAACCTTTGATTTTGTAGAGTCCATGATGGTCCCTGTATAGATTGGAGACACATGGGTCTGGAAGCACAAGATCTTTTCCTCATAAAATCAAACAAAAAAGTACTATCATGTTTTATCATTCCCTCCACTCCTTATTTAAGACCAGCTTAAGAAGCATATCTGTGGGCAAAATCGCAAAATCTATCAGTTAAAGGCAAAGGGATTCTCATCATATCTCATCTTGCCTCCAAGTGGCTATTTTGGACGGTACAGCGATGAGCCGAGCAAGGAATTCCAAGCAAAAGACCACGTCACAGAACGTTCCCACCGCGCTCAGTGTGGAAGTGAAGATGTGGCCCTGTGTGCTCTCTAGAAACGCAACTGCCCTTAGCGGATAGGCATCGCGAATGTTTGTGATAAGGGGTTCGTATGGGTTCATGTCGTGCATGTCGGAGCTGTGCGAGAGCTGCGGGATCATTAAGATCTTTGAAATGTCACAGAATGGCTTGATTATCATAAGATTATCTCTATGTTTCACGAGCGAAGTGGAATTTCATAAGGGAAGCCTGCTGCATTTTTTTGCGTACAAAAATGAGGGCTGTGAGGATGAGACTCTCCGCAGTTCTGATTGCATGAGGCCAACCAAGTCCCACATGGCCCTTCCCTGCGGTATGCATGACATTGCATGGCTTGGGGAAACCCACAGAGAACCAGCTGCCACAGGTTCAGCTAAAGGACATGTTGATGAAGACCACCACCTTCAAAAAGACAGACAGCCACCATGCTGCCCTGGAAGAATCTGGATCATCGACCAGTTCCCAAAGGTAGGCACACCGGCTGCGGTATAAGAGCCGCATGATTGGACGTGTCTCCTCATCGTACTCAGCCAGCCTCACATTGGATCTGGCTTCAAAAAATCCAGCAATACTATGCAATACTATGCAATACTCATGTCTGTGGGACGCTATGTATGTCTGACACTGGGCCTATGTCTGACACTGGGCAGGTCCAGGTCGCAGTCTCTTTCTGCTGAACTGTTCCAGGAACCCCCTTTGTTCTATCAAGACAAGAAGGGAAATTGTCACTGCCATTCACTGCCATTCACTGCCCACAGCACTTCTCTTCGGAGTCTTTGGTCAACTCAGCCGGAACTGGATGCCATGGCCTCATCTCGCGGGCGTGGATCTGCCACGCAATCTTCAAGTCAACTCCCCGCACGGGCCGAAACAAGCGCCGCGGTTTCTCCTCCTGCGCAAGTTGCCTCATGGAGGGCACCTCATGTCACCTCCTTGCCCTCGGGTGCCCTCGGGTGCGCCCTGTACTATCCTGCACTTACCTAGTACCATGGAGCACCACTGACACCACTGTCGTGGCAAAAGTAAACATTGTTGGCCTTTGAGCATTGAGAAGTTTTGGAATCCCCGTTGAGTATCCCGCTGGTGATCTCCTGGGCATTTCTGGGCTAGGGAATAGCAGCAACAACGCTTCGTATGTGCAGCTAGGTGAGCTTTGGCCTACTTGATTCAAGACTGCCTAACGCACGGCCTCAGGCAGGAAACACCGAACATTGTGCCGGGCAACGGTCATAAACCTGCCACCATCTGTAACCATCTGACCAAGAATTGACCTTGCAATATCTTGCGATCCCTGGGCTTGGATGTGTCCCGAATGCTCTACATGATAAAAGGTGATCACCACATGTTTTTGTCAACAAACAAATCACGCGGAGTGCTGCAGAAGTCCGAAAATGTCCAAAGATCTACGGCTCACAAAGTTTCAAGCATAGACAACCAGCTCGACATTCCTCACACTGCCCCACCGTCCCATTCCATGAATGTCCTTTTGGATCTTGAAATCCTCCGGTGAGGCATGAGATGGATGGTGGTCGCGGAAGCTGACCATTTCCTCGTAAATACAACACCAAAGCAATCTCCAGTTCCAAAGCAACCGCAGGGCCCAATTGGTTCCAATTGGTCCAACTCTCGTCAAACTCTCAAGTCAAGCACTGAAGCACAGCCGGACTGGTTCTTGCTCCCTAGTTGCCGTGATAGTATTGTTTGAATCTCCAGCTAGCTGAAATTAGGGCTCCAAAAAACCATCCGTACCCATGCCATCCAAGGCCACCCATCGTGTGTCCGTGTTACGACGCATGTCATGTCCGAGCTCTGGTTGCATTCCATGCGTCGTTGCGCAAGGATGCAACCTGGAGAGGATGCTGGAGCAAATGCCAACCACGTTTTCACTTCATGATATCATGATATCATGATAGAATCAGGTCAAGACCCATGAATGCAGTGACTTTAGAAAAAATGGAAAGCCTCCAAACCATCAAACCAATCAAGTTTGCCTGGTGATTACGGCATTTTGGAAGTTTCATTTGCCGTTTCACATTGACGCGGTGTTCCCATGGGGTTTCAGTCTTGAAACCTTGCATGTGTAAGGTCTTGGCAGTTTATCCCATCTTACATTGTACCGCGGTGCACTGCGTTTGAAGCTATCGCGGTCGTCCATTGCAATTGTCCCAAGCGTTCTTGGGCTTTTACGGCCTTTTGGAGCTTCCTGGATTAACGTCTGGTTGATGTGCAGTATAGTGTCTGGATGTGTCTGGTATGTTGAAGGGTCAGCAATGAAAATGCATGATAGTTAGTTTCCCTTTCATCTTGAAAAGGTCACGCGCGAACTGATGCCAACTGATGATGATGGTGGTGGTGATGATGATGATGATGATGATGATGATGATGATGATGATGATACTCGAAGAGACACAAAATTGGACGCCAAAGAAGCCACACACACACACAAAGCACAGAAGTGCAAAAAGTGACAAAACGATAGATTCACAAAGCCACAGAAGCAAGAAGCCAACTTTAGGAGACAGAATAGTCAAATTGAAGTGCTTTTGAATCAGAAGTCTTCCATAAGTTTCCATTTTTTCTTGGCCACCCTTTTGCTCGGAAAGCCAGCCGGAAAAGGACACCAGCCTCGGAGAAAGCGGAATGGGCTGAGGCCCTTGGGTCGTCCGCAGAATGAGCTCGTTCGAAGATGCGAGTGCTGCAAGCGTCACTCTGCGAGCGAAGCCTTCCAGCCAAGCGTGGCAATTTGGATATGACATCGTCCAGTGACAGCTGACTAAGCTGCTGGTTAAGTAGCTGAATCAGCTGAATACAACTTGCAGAAACATTCACTGGAAAGGACCGGAAAACATGGATGCCATGGTCTTTACTGTGCTTCAACTTCGTTAAAGTTCTTGTCAGTTCGAGAAGTCGGCATGCTAAAGTACATTCAAACAGGCAGTCCAGGAATGCTGACCATTGCCAAGGGCGAGGGCGAACCAACCAGCCAAAGTCTCTGTCGAAATAGCTTCTTCAGTCAGTACAGTGTGGTGATTATGCAGTTGTTGTTTGCTGCTATGTGAGCCCATTTCTACTGGTAGGGAAACATACGGCCATTTCTGGGGAAAACTACGAGTCCATGAAACAACAACCTCTCCGTTTCCTGGGTTGCAACGATTATTTGGACCTGATCATGGCCGAGGCACAACGGCAAGATTGACATCCTTGGGGCATAGCAACGTCCTTTTGATGGCCTGAGGTTTGGCTCCCATGCTACGTGTTGCGAAGCCATTGAGGAAACAAATTGTATCTCTGCATGTACCAAGTCATATGGTACCTCTCCCATACATGACATGACTGTCATTTGACTGTCAGATTTGTTCCGAATATATCACAATGTCATACGATATCTGCAAATCCAAACATGTGTGATCAAGTCAATTGGTCGATCTCAGTCCCGTCCCACCTCGGTACAGAATGATTGAGATCTTTGAGGCTGAGGATCTCCAACAAACACGCCTCCACCTACAAGAAAACGCATCTCTTCATCTCTGGGTCTTCATTTGGCCATCATTTCTCCATTGTCTTAGCATATCTTTGCTTCATTGCGCTTCCTTTGACAACGTCGCTGGAAGGGGTCCGTTCTGCTTGTTGAAGCGAAGAGTTCGGTCACGTATTCGGGCATGGTGTGCACGATTTTACCCCTAGCCACCTGTATCATTCGGTACCTCCTTGTATAATGCCGTAAGTGTTGAAGCCTTTAGCAAACAAATGCTTACACCAGAACTTGTTTGCACTCTGGTGTAAGCATTTGCTTGCACTAATTTGGAATAGCCCGTGTCAAGCACTAGGTTTCGCAGGAATTCGCCTCATACAAATACAATCAAATACATGTGTCATAAAACGTATTCTGGAGCAAGTCACCTGGCTCTACGCATGATTGTTAAGGATGCTCAGGGGTCGATGCTGCATGAGGCAAGCTTTGACCCCTGCCTGGTTTGATAGCTGATCCAAGCGTGCTTCCACCCCATGGAGGAGTTTCGACAGCACCACAGGCTCCTGTTGCGGCAGCTGATCGGGTAGTTGTGATGTACTGGCTAGTGGTAGCACCCAAACCCGGATTTTGTGACCAATGTTCGGCGATGTCTGTTGTGGCTTGTAGCTGCTGGTTCTGCAGTGAAAGCCCACTCCTCCCCCGACATCTCTGGCAGCGACATGCTTGAATTCAAAGGGGAAATTTCCAGAAATAAGCAGCGCTTGTCGCTGCAGCAGGAAACTTTCAGCTGACTTGGACCCAGCAGCAAGGCCGAGCGCCAGATCTATGTGATCCAAAGCTTAAAGGTACAGCATCAGAGAGCATCAAAGAGCATCAAAGAGTTAAATGCTGAGACTGCACACATCCAATGGCTCACAGGTTGACTTTGCCCTCATGCTGCCTTTCCACCCGTACCGAAGACTCCTATTAGTAAGCCTTCCCCTCTCGAAGTATTCTGAGTCAGCACTGTCCCGAGACCGCCTTGCAATGTTGCAGACATGATGATGAGTTTGAAGTCCGCCAACTTGTGCTGGATGCTGGCGCGGCAATGATGATGCAGCCAAGTCAAAACCGTTCTATGTCCTTCTAGCTCTGCTATGTTCGATCAAGCGTCAATTGTCGTGGAGTTGGCGACAGGGTGTTTCACCAAAAAGTCCATGTCATTATCATCCTTTACAGATCTTTCCAGGAAAGTTAGAACGTCGCGCTTTCTTGAGGCAAGCTTTGGATCGAAATGAAAATCTGTCAGTCACTAAGCGCTGCTTCCTAAGCAGTGCTTCCTCAGCCCTTGGTGACTGGCCGGCAGCACTGGAGCTTGAGCACCAACGATAGCAGATCTGCATCCACAGATCGCTCGTGGGCCTTCGAAGGCTTTGCTGTGATCCAGGGGTGCGACCGGGAACTGAGAAAAATGCCTAAGCACTGCCTAAGCACTAAGCATTGAAAAAACCCAAAATAATTCCATAAAGTAATACCAAATTTTACTTATATAATCATTTAAAATTGTATTGTTTTATTTCCTTTTATTTGATAAATTATTTGTATGCTCTTTATTATCAATCGACGCATTGATGTTTATAATTATCTATGTTGGGAATTTGTGATGTAATGTGTATGTGTGTATCGTGTAGATATTATTCCGCTATATTGTTCTTTTGGGCACAGCCCACTGCCACATCAGATTTGATGATCAGCATGCTCAGGAAGCAATGCGTAATGATAGAAGACCTGCAAGTGGAATTATGAGCGCCCTATCAGGAACATGAGTGGAACATGTTGACAGTTTTATGTTCTTATTCAATGTTGACCCAATACTAAACTCCACTTAATGAAGGAAGTCCTCGCCAGGGGTCGTTTTTGTCAAGCCATCGGATCAATATGCACTCGCTGTCGGTTGCCGCAATTGATGAGCAAGGATTAAATCCCCACTTCAACCCATTTTGTACTGTATTCGTTTTTCAATTGCAGAAGGGGTTGGCGATACTCAACTCTTTCAATCCCACTTGAATAGAGGGTTTTAAATTAGTACAAGGATAGCACTTCTGGGCTGAGGTGCTTGTGAATCCGACCATCCTCCCGGAAAAAATACATGTGCGACTTGGAAGCCAAGAGGACCTAGCAGCCAAATTGCTGGCGCGTTGGGAAATGGAATCCCCCACTGCAGTTGTTGATGCTTGTCCTGCATTTTGATTTTTCTGTAGCGCAGCGTGCTTGTCACAGCACTGGACGCACTTTGGCTTCCCTTTCTGAACTCGTCTTGAGTTTCAAACGCTGCTTAGCCTCAAAGCGATCAAGCCAAAACCAAAGAAAGAAAAACAAGTTCCCGATCTCAGAGGTCCAAGCATTACTTCTTATGTTCAATCTCTCTTCATTTTTTGTATCCAAGTTTTTGTCCGACCTATGATAACCTACCAGGGTTAAGACATCTTGCCACCATTTGCCACCAAGCAGCACATCATCCCAACAGTCTTCCACAGCGGCACGGCTAAGTGCCACTGCCTCGGTTGGCTATGAGAACTGCAACTAGGGCCTGATAGCTTATCATAATACTTTCTCCAATTTCTCCATCCCAAGTCTTGTTCTCCCGGCCACCCCTAGGCAGTGCAATGTGCAATCAGGCCTGATAAGTATTGATATGTTCTATTTGTTTACATCTATAATGAGAATGTCTATAATTAATCTATATGAATGATGGGGGAATGTGTTCTAACTTCCCAGTTTGTTCTCCACATCTCACTGGCACAGCGCATCTATATGCTGCTGACTCTCGGCCACTGCCAAATTGTGCTTAGACACCTGCTTTGTTTTGATGTAATCCTCCAAGTCTTTCGCCTACAGGGCGTTGTCAGAAACAGTGGTCCTCTTGATCTCATGAGCGCAACAATTGGGAATGCGTGAACACCCTTCATCCATCTTCATCCACACATTGCTACCGAGGCGGGCTCTCTAGCTACTGGATGAATTGCACACCGTGATTCACCATGATCCATCTCAACACATCTCAGTCAGAATGACTGTGCCAATATGAGCCACAATTCCTAAGCGTATCTGACTCTTTTGATGATTATATGAAATTATATGCCATTATTAATTATCAAGCCAAGTCGCCTTGGTATGGACTGCCACGTAATCCATGCCGATTCCATGTTTTTCCGCCTGGGCCCCCAGTGAGTCCCACAGGCTGCATGCGGTGCTAAGCGTGCCGCTTCACATCATGAATGTGATGTCGAGCGTAGGAATGCCGCATGTGTGGACACTGGATGAACAGAACGTATCATGACCTACCACCTTTGTATTCTGCGTCTTGTTCTGTGCCACACGGTGGCAAAATTTATGAATAATTCAGTAAGTTTGACAACAACACAAATGTCTGTCCTGAAAAAATTTAATACCTGGATTTCAGTCGTTGGCAATCTGACGTCGCCAATCCAAAGTCGACCTCACTTTTAATTGGATTTGTTTTCCCGTGTCAGGGGTATGTGAACCCCGAAATAGGATCAGGTGGGCGGTATTCAAATGTCTAATCACAAGTCTTGTTGGCTTCAAAGTTCGAAGTCACGACCACAACTGGTCTTGACCAGAAAAGAAAGCCATTTGAGGCGAACGGCATCTGAATATACAGCTGGAAAGCCTTCTCAACGGATCTCCAAAGCAAGCTTTTCTTGGACGATGTCGTGTCAGATGTCTACAATCCTGTCAAAATACCGTGGCCGCCTTCTTACAAAAAAACACGCAGAGCTGAATCCTTCCAATGCATCAACAAATATGATCACCATCTCGTTGTTGGATGTTGATGTTGATGGCTGAAATCCGTTCTATTGAGTGCTTATGAGCAGTTCATCTAAAGTTTTCAACATCAAAGCCGTCTCCCCGCGCCGCTCGGAAGCTGCAAGAAAGCACGCTTTGCATGACCAAAGAATCATAGATTTCAGAGGATTCACATGCACTTCTTGCTGCAATCAACTATGTTTCTTGTCTCTCGCGCAAATTCAGCTTGGAAGCATCTTTTGAGGCCTTCTCTGTGTTCAAATCGTCAGAGACCACTTTCAGGATAAATGGCGTTGAGGTCCTCAGCTGGCGACTAGAGCACCACACTAATGATTGCTTGGCAATGCCATGGCTTCACCATGACTTCATCATGACTTCATCACTGTTCGGGAAAAGATGTGTTCTGGGCAAGCGTCAAGTTGGGCTTGGGCTCGTCAGTGATGAAGGCGACCCATATGACGCGGACTTGCCCTCCAAACCCAAGAACCAAAATAAACCTGAAGCTCTCAGCCCAAGAGGGCAACAAGAAAAAAACGATGGTGCTGACGCCTATTTGGCCTCTTTCCCTGATTTGGCTGCTGCCCCTCCCATTCTCATTCTTCGGCTTTTAATCTTTGTAGGTGGTGAGTTTGCTCTGGCTATGCCTGGACCCTCCAACCGTACTCAAAGCTGGAACTGAGACTGGGTGATGGTCCAAAACAATGTGGACCAACCAAAGCATGCACTGTCCGCCCCATCAAATTTGTTGATCTCGTCACTTTCTTCAGTTTTAGTGATTCCACTCTGAAGTGTCACTATTGTTTGATGAGTCTGCTTTTAGACGCTCGTCTCTATTCAGTCCGAGGGACTTGCTCTGCGGGAAACATGGCGGAACCTGACGCCAAAGACACGTTGGAACTTCGCTTCCCTTGCTTCTTCAATCCAAATCCACATTGCAATCATTGCACGTTACACGAAAAATATCGAAAAATCCCATACGATCAAAGCGTCCCGTTGCAGCGATCTAAGGGATATGATATGGACACATTGGGGCCCAAATGCCTTGCAAGCAGGTTCTCACAACATGTCATTGGCTTGGTAAGCTGAGAAAACCACATCGTCCCAAGCTGCGTGCCTTATGCTCCATTGCAAACCGAAAACCCTCCGTGGCAGACACCATCCCAACAACGCGCTCCGCAAGCTGCAAACGCGAAGGGCGCTTCATTGATGAAAGCTGCTTGTCCAGCCAAGCCTGCTGGTCATGTCTTGGTTGAAGCCAGGTGTGAGGAAAGCATGGCAACTGAAATATACGAAAAGAAAAAGTGCACACTGGTCAAACTTTGCAGAGGTCAAAGGACATTCCCGCTGCATCGTTCCCATTACAAAATCGAATATGCGGCACCCGGTGGCACAAAGTGCTGGGAAAGGCTTGAATTTCCTTGCCTCAAAACTGCGGCATTCAAGGTAATTCTGTGGGAACTGCACGTCCTTTCTCTATTGATGTCTATTGATCCAGCGAACTCTTCTGGCTGCTTGCTTATTTATGTGTGGTTCATCTTCTACCCTCACCCCTCATCTGAGTTCCGAGGATCACCCGTTCCCCTGCGCTGCCTGAAGCCTCGGGACAGGCTGAAATGAGACAGTTCATTGGTTCCCTCAATATAAATCACAGCTCTTCAAATGTTTGGGTCATGGCAAGTCCCTCAAGTGGTAGCTTACAAATTGGAAATAGTGTGCATGATTCATGAATGGGGCGAAGGTCAGCAGTGATGGCATCTAGCACTTCTTAACTCAGCAAGCTGCTCAGGACTAATGGTTGATCACAAACGGTCTGGGTAGTTTTCAAGACCTTCGTTCCGGGGTATTGGTGAGGTCTGGCACAAGTTGCTGATATGTCCTTCGGACATGTCGTATAGATTGCGCAATGGCAAACGCTTGCTTTGAGAATCCAACCCAGCTCCTGAAAGTTTCGATCTTATGGCATTGATGTTCCACCACTTGATGACTTTTCGTTGCTCAGCTGAGTCACACACACACACACTCGTATAAATAAATAAATATATATATATATATACACCATGTCACACCTGCATTTTCGTGATTTTATATGATTTTATGACTGCACCGTTCCCTACCGTTGCACTCCCTGGGTGCGGGTCCAAGGAACTCCTGGAAAGTCTTCTCCAACTTGTCTTTGTTCAGATCTCCGTTGCTCGAGGTACTGGACCAGCTGCAGGGTTCAGATGCTGTGGGCGTCACCACCTGATCTTCGCGACAGGAAGCACAGGAGCAGCTCAGCTGAAGCAGCTCTGGCAACTCTTGCGACCAAAACCCCCAAAACCAGTTAGAGCCAAAGCAATTCCCGCACATCATTTCACATAATACTCATTTCAACCTCTTCATCACCATTTATATGTCACTCCATGATTTTCAACAAATACCTAACTGTGGGTGTGACTCGCCAAGGCAAGTCTTGATAGTCTTGCTGTAGAACTGTGTTCTTCCACTAAACCAAGGCTCAAAGAGCCCAGGCTTAGTCCTCGCAAAGTCTCTTTTCCGCTCCTAGCGGTGAGTGAAATGTTGACTTATAAGCAGGAGAAATGCAGAACTTCGGGAAACAAATTAGCTAAAGCATTCAAACACATCAAATCTTATGGAGGCAAATCTGATATATCATGATATATCCTGCCGTCCTACCTACATGCAATGCCAAATGTCAACACCCCCCTGGCAAAAGACTTGGTATTTCTTGGGCCACACGGCAACACAGGGATTGTGGCTTCAATGAAGCGCTACTGGTGCAATTAAGCTTAGAAAGCACCGCGTCCGTTTCCAGCATGATCAAATTAAGGTCAGCAATCATCAGCACATCCTTGACTTGGAGCATCAAATCAGCAAGTGCACTGCCAACTTGGTTGGTTTTGCATGCGACCGCACGAAGATACACCAAGATATATCTATATATATATATTAAAAAAAAACTTACACACTTCACTGAGAAATAGAATGAGCCAAACCCAGTCGTGCCGCCTATTGCCCAACAAAATCCGACAAATCCCATCGATTCCAATCCATTCCCCATCCTCCAGAGCGTCGCCATCAACGGGCAAGGCATTCGATTTAAAAGAGCCACGTCCTGAGAGAAACTGCATGGCATGGCAATGACCCATGGGCTGCTACCTCCCCGCTTCAGCCCAAAGACTTTGTAAGGTAAGTGCGGGGGTCATCGCTGTGCACATCTCACCACTAGCTTCAGGGAAACGAAAAGGAACTGGCTCGATGACTGCAAACTGCTCGATTGCAGTCATTTGCAATCATTTGCACTATGCGCCAAACAGTGGCAACAGATTCAGACAAATAGCCACAAAGCTGCTGTTGGCAACATGAATTATCAACACAAATCACCTGACTCTTTTCTTCAAAGACGTGCTACTGCAATGAACAAACCGCTGCCTTCAACTGAAATCAGTCTCCAAGCTGCGCTTCAGAACTTTGAATGGCCAGCGTGGCTGGCGCTGGACGAAGAAAAGTAGCAACTGACCAGCGGAAGAAGAAAGATGCTGTCCAGCATGTGCCCAATTTGCTAGGTTGGCTCCCAAATGCCTATAACCTATCTATGCCTTATACATCCTGATAGCTTGATTGTCAAACTGATAAATGATCAATCTTATTCTTTGTGCTCTATGAATTTGAGCATATTTGAGCCAATCCTCCAACTTTCGGCATCGACTAACAAAGCACCAATGAGGTCTCATAAGAAATCAACAAGAAATGCATCCATGATCCATGTGCCTTTTCAAAGATCTGAACGCCCTCAAGACAGGTAGGAATCAGATTTTGCATTTGCCGAGGGACGACTATAACCACCACTGCAGCTGCCGCTAACCAGATCATTCTGCACCGCTAGGCCATCAGCTTTGGGCCAAACTTTGATCAACGCGGCTGCAGAAGGATCAAAGATGACCCAAGCTCTGCGAGAAAGTGGTGACTGTTTCGACCCAGCTTGCAAGCGAAAAACTGCATTTAATATCACCATGTTTGCCCAAACAAGGCTTCTGGAATGTAGCTTCCTTGAAAATACCAGTTGATATCGGGGGCTGACCAAATGACAAGCATGGAATTGAAATTGACATCGCTGCTTTCGGTCCAAATTGTGTGTTCTTCAGCGGATGACCATCAGGTCCAGCAGCTTTACCGTCAGCACATGCCTCGTCCAGAATGATGTGAGAATATTTGTGGATCTGCCCTGGGTCATTGACCTGGGTATCAAGCAGGTTCCAAGATGGTTGAAGGCAATTCGAAATCAAATGGAGCTGGTGACATCTGACGAGCTTGGAGGGGGTTGGTTTCACCCCAAGTATTCGCATCGAAGAAGTCGCAAAACCAGCGAGCTCAAAAAGCACAAAATCCCGGAATTCCATGCCTCTGGTTGCATCAATGATAAAATTGAAAATCATAATCAACTTGGGCTAGAATCGCAAAATGTGACCGGCATATTTCCAGGTGATACTAAGGCGATGTAAGGCATATGGACAAAGTGGGCACAATATAGTATGTATCTATACAGTACATATACTGCATCCGTATTCACTACCGGCATCGTAGTGGGAGCAGCTGGGCTCATGACCAGCACCTGCAAGAGGTATCCAGTAGTAACCTCAATTGTTGGTCTCGCACTTCCTGCTCCCACGCACCAATGACATCATTCTACTTGCCATGTGCGTCCATCTGCCTCTGTTTCATTCGGCTTCCATCATTGCCACTGGTGGAGCCTTGCCCTGGGATCTGAACCTACGACATCCCATCCCAACAGGCACCCCCACGAACAGTAAACGTGTCCGTCGGAAATCATAGACACTCTCGCCTGAAAGGGAGCAATCATTGGACGGTGGGTGGATCACTTCAGCGGATTGCGCTTTTCCAAAGGCGGGCTGTGGGCGTCAGCTACTGCCTGTTCTTCCACATGGGAGAAGCTGCTTGGACACTGTATTTTTATGATCATTGTTTGGATTTAGGGTTGTAGGTTGTACACCCCTCTTTGTAGGTACAAAACAGGGGGCACAGCCTCCAAAAGCCTGTTTTCTACAAAAAGATCCGAATTTTGGAATTTCCTTCTACAAAAGGATCCAATTGACCTCATTCGAAGAAAAAATCCTCTCTCTACAAAAGGACTTCTCCATGTTCTGGAAGCCCTCAAAATCAAAAAGAGGCCTCTACAAAAGCAAAGAATTATGTTGACCTGATCATTGTGTAGATGGAAACACCTCTGGAATACTCAAGAATCTTTTGGAAATAGAAATTCAATGAATTTCATTGATCATTTTTGAATATTATTGATCCAGATCTATATTGATCAAACCCATGCTTACACTCAGCCATTGGCAGCCATTCACACCAGTTTTTTGAATCTTGAAGATCCTTGAGAATCCTTGAGGAACAACTTGTTTTCTCAAGCCAAAGGCTGCGGATGCCCAGTTAAATACAAATGAATACAAATGATTGATATGAACTGATTTGAATTATTTGTATGATGTTCAATCTTTTTATGGCCGCCCTGACATTCCCCCCTAATGGTTAAATCATGCAAAATCTAGATGATTGATGATGATCAATGAGATCTTGGGAGAAGAAGGCTGCTTCTCTACAAAGCATCAACTGACATATATAATTCTACAAGAAGATTGTTTCAAACATATCTGATTTCTACAGAGTGGAGGCCCCAGAAACACTACAAAATGAAACAAAATTCTGAATTGGCACTGAAGAAAAAACAAGCCAAATTCTCTACAAACAGATTCCCAGGGGTACAAAAAAATTAGGAATCCTACAAAGTGGTTCCCATCCAATCAACATATACAAAATGATGGTGCACAAGCCCAAATATTTCTACTAAATTAGCTGTTTTTTCAGCTTTGTAGGTAGCACAAGCCACACCATTTGGTAGAGGAAATTCAAACCCCTATTTTTTATGCATGTCCCATCTGTCCATGATGCCAATTCCTCAAGTGGCTTTAGCATCCTTAGCAAGCCGAAAACCCCCAGCAATTCAGCAATATTAAGAATCTAAAAACAAGCAAATGAAAGGATGAAATCAGCAGCGCGTACCAGAGATGCGAAAGCCAACAAGGCCACCAATCGAGGGCTCACCTCATGCTTGCGCAAACATGCCCTGAGACCGTTTTCATGCCTTAACTATCCCCATCCTTTAGCTCAAGAAACAAGAAGAATGCGCACAAGATCGCTTAAGTACATTGATTATATACATGTATAGAACCAAAGTCAAGTATAAGCATCTGTGTATCTATGCATAACCATCCCGGATTGCTGCTCCTGCTGTGTGTCGAAACCTTCTACCACTAGTGAACCTCTCAAAACTACGAGAATCGTTTCTGTTAATTACATCATGTCACGATGTTCTTCTACCCAATTTGGTTCAATTGTTGTCAGTCAAGAAAATATCGTCGGAACAAAAACCATGCATGTACATTCATAAGCATCAGTGAAGTGCACTTGAATTTCAGAACCTTGTCATCCAACAACATGCGGCAGTGAGAATGCACGAGGTTCTGACCCATCTCTTTGGCAACACGCCTCAGCAAACGCAACGACTGGAACCTGGTTTAGCATGGCAAAGCATGACTCTGAGACCCACAGTAGCTAACTTTGACGGTCATGCTATTTCATTATATTGCCTTGTGACAAGGGCTCCCATTGGCCAACACATGTTGGCTGAATGGATTCCAGAAATCAAAATGAATTGGAGGCAGCATGGGCTTCCCACAACACAGCCAATACCCTATGATAGCCGATAATTTTAATGGAATGACCGATAATAACAGTATTATATGTTTTTATAAAGAGAGAGAGAGAGAGAGAAAAAAAATATATATATATATATATATATGTAAATAATATAATAACATACAATAACCTCGAACTTCTCTTGGATGATTGGCAATCAACCGGTCCAGCCATGGTCCAGCCATGGTCCAGCCATGGTCCAGCCATGGTCCAGCCATGGTCACTGGGTGCCTTCCAATGAGCCTTCGCTTCTGAACCCTGGCCCCGAGGCTTCGGACTGCGAGAGGGTCAGGGCTGCCAAACGTCTTGGCTGCGTGCAAACCTGGGCCCAAATCATGCAGAGCAAGGCACCTGCTAGACATCTTAGGAAACATCTTAGGAAACATCTTACAGTCGGGAAGTCTAGTCACATCAACTTTTCTGAAATCACAGTAGTTACTATGCGGACTTATCGATGCGACCTGGTCACAGCAGGGTCACATCACCCCCTTGTTTCGCCTGCGTTTAGCATGTATTAGCATATACTACGAAATGAATGTCTAATAACCAAATAGCATAGGAAACAGCTTAGGAAAAATCTTAGGAAACATCGGAGGAAAAATCTTAGGAAACATCTGAGGAAAAATCTTAGGAATCTTAGGGAAGAAACAGAAGAAACATGTTAGAAAAGAAACATCTTAGGACTTTGAAGCTGCATTCTCGAAACATCATGACACATGGACATCCATCTGAAGCCCATCCATAAGCGCCCCGACGATCAGTTTTTCATCCCCAGGTCGTTTCGGCGGCTGCCGGCACAGGTGATAGACCTCAAAGTTTGACAAAAGTCTCTTGCAAAACCAGCATGTACCGGCATATGAGCTATATAATAAGCACTTCAAAAGAATTGGTGCTACACGTAGCTGATTCATTCTGATTCAATCAAATCATGTTCAAAAGTGAACACAACCCGACTGCATACCCCTTGTACATTGGAAGCTGAAACAAGTTTAGGGCCCAAACAAACTGTGGAACGCGGCTGCTCTTCCCGCAACCAGTTTCACCCTGTATACAGGTCACCTTTCGCCTCAGCACAGGGGCACGACTGAACAGCTTCGAACGACGTCATCCATAGCCATTCATGCCAAATCACTTCCGCTTTTGGCACCCAAGTGAACTGGCAAATAGGCTGTCAAAGCTAACCATGACACAAACAAGAAAATCAAAACACTGAATTGTCTGCAGAAATTTGGGCACATTTATCTATGCTGAATCTTGAACGCCTGATTTCCAGCCACATCTCAGCAACAGACTCCCGGATAGTCCGTACAATCTCGTCGCGGTGCTCATCAATGGGCATGACCTACTTGAAGGATCTTGGAGAAACAGGGACTCGTTGCTGCACAACTCCGCAGCAACCAGGAGCAGGTACGACATGGTACCACTGAGATCCACCGAGATCCACTGAGCAGGTTGTTTTGGAAGAGTGGGAAGAGTTCAGTGCGTTCCTATAGCTAACTGCAAGTTGTCTCAGAGTTGCTGCTTATCACTCAGCGACTTAAGCCGGCAGTGCGACAGCACCTGAATGCCTGAATGCGACTGATTCAGGTGCCTATCATCCATAGACTACAGTATATGGAATAAACAGCTCCATGCACAACCCATTTGAACAACTCCCAAACTAGAGCCCAACAACACACATTTGATGTCTTATCGGGCATGCATGGGGTGAACACATGTGAACGCATGGTTGCTGCAACTTTCCAAAGCATGAATGCTGATGTCCAGGCTAAGATCAGCTCAGCCACTTTCTACGAAGCAGAAGGCGCGTGTTTTTCGATAGTGGTCACCTCCTCTACGAAGCAGAAAGCTTGCCCTTTTAAGCCCTCGTCACCTCTTCCCTACCCTCCCTCACAAGTTTTCAAAGCTAACTTCTATCCTTGCAAGCTCCCATTACCGGATCCCAGGGCAAATCTCCCCGTCTCATCTCCTTCCCGAACTGGCACCTCCCTCTCAGGGCCAGGAAGAGGTTTCGGCAAAGTAGTGGTTATAACGGCCTGTGCACAAGTCGGGGTAAGCAGCACCCTTGTCATGCTTGGCTTATTCAAGCCTACTTTTCTAAGGCTTCTGCTGAGTTCTACTGCATCCAAATCCCACTCGGCCTTCGTCGAAGAAAAGCTGTAGAAGCCACTGCCATCGCTGCCACCATCACCTGTGACCCGGAATGCTAGGGCAAGTTTGGCAAAGCTTCCCTCTTGGTGTTTTCATCTCAAGGAGGCCAGCGGCTCCGTCAATGTACAAATCCTTGCAAAAGTGTGCTCACATCTGGCAGGCCAGCTGCTAGCATCTTCCCAACTACCCAAAAGAAACGCATCGGGGTGGGACAGCTAAAGGTTTCTGCCCAGTCTGCCCAGTTGGAAAATATACATCATCATCATCATCATCATCATCATCATCATCATCATCATCATCATCATCATCATCATCATCAAGCCGCAGTGACCTACACGTTGGTCTCAGCTCAAATGCAGCCCTGTCTTTTCTCGTGGCACATCGCGCGCCGCTATGCCAGGTCTATCCGGGATTTCTGCCTATGATGCTACAGTAGCAGCTACCCCAGGGTGAAGAACGAGCATCCACCAACCAGGACTAGCTCCCCTTTGGTACTCACTGAGTGCGATGCTGCTTGCAGTAGCAATTGAGTGGAAGTTGAAATTCATCAAAAACAATTTCAAGATATTTCAAACATTTTCATGCTGGGTAATTCTTACACTTCAACATTCCAACGTGATGATGTCATGCCCATGCACTTCGTGGGTCTAGTCAGCTGGTTTCAATCACAATTCGCCGGCCGAAAAATAGGTGTTGCGTGTGACCAAAGCCAGCCTGTTGGGCCGAAGGCGATCACTCGCTTTGCGAGGCGCTGAGGCTGGTGCTCAACGTGGGGTGAGGTTCAGTGGATGGCACCGTTCAAAAAATGTTGGCTCCACAAGCCCCAGCAGGGAATTCATGGGAGATCATGGGAGTAGATGTGGCATTTCCATCCCCCAAACCTATAGCTAGGCGTTGCAGCAGCCGCAGGGCAAGCATCTCTCATTTCGCTTAGTGCGCTTGGTGGTTTGATTGAAGCGATGGTAGACAAATACCACAAAGCTGATGGCAAGCGTAAAGTAGACGAGCACTCCATACCTGCAGTTTTTGCATCAACTTCCTCACAGGACTACTGAGCCTGGTGATGCCAAGTTTTTGAAAATGTTTGAAGATTGCTAAGAGGAAGCAACAGAGGCGCGAAACCTGGTCTCACCTGCCAAGTTGCCAAAAGATTGTATAACCAGATTCCTCCAGGAGAAATGGGATCGTCGGCACCCCTTGCGAGTTCTCAAAGTTCATGCCATACACCTTAGATGCACGACGCATGAACCACTCAGCAATCACAACCCCCCAGTCACACTTGTTTGTGTTCCGAACAAGATGGGACGACCCAATCGGGGATTGCACCCGAAAGCTTATAATAGTAATTAAACATATAGCCGTATAGTATTAGCAGTACTCAACTCCGTCTCGGCATGAAAGCGGGAATGAAAGCAGCCTCCCGAGAGTGTGAACAAGAAGTTTGCATATGTGCATTGCATATGTGATGCTAAGGCGAATTGTCCTGGGATGTGACTTGTGAGGTGCTCACCTGTAGGGGTGATACTTGTTTGCATGCTGCCTTCATTGCAACTACTGCCTTTTAGATTTGAGTTGCATTTGCTTGTACAGTATCTTGAAGTTTTGAAGTCATGCAGCTTTGTTTTTTGAGGCTATAGTTTATCGCATGGTCACTTCACGCAACGTCAGCTTTAAGGTTGCTTTGATCGTCTCTTCTTTTCATTCAACTGCACTTTTGGGATAACATGTGCTTGTAGCTTATCGACGGCACCTCTACCGGTTACAGTGCTTTGCTGGTATATTCACCTTATCCGGCTCAGATGCATTTTACAATAATATAATGATAATCATTGATATTTACTTGTTCACTTTAATGGGTATCTTAATCTTCCCTTAGGGTGATGTTTTTGCCGGCAGCTTCCACACCTTTGCCTCAATGCACTTACACCTTTTGGGTTTCAGTAGGTGACACATGGTGGCACCTGTTGGGCCAGCAATGTTTACCATGGGGCCCTGATTGCTGCTTCACATGACCAATTCGAAGGTCACGCTATGTGGCTGTGCCACTTATTGCCATGCCTGCTCTAACAGCCACAAAAAATGCCTTTCGATCATAAGCTCAGAGACTCTCTGTTTCCAGATGTTTTCATTTTCTTGTGCACCTCCTTTCACGAAATCATGATATGTGCGGCATTGTTTGCAATTCACGTGGAAAAACACCAATATTTGAACTATTTGCGCGTTTTCTTGCGCGCAATCAGCGACGAAACGGCAGCAAATCTTTGTATAAATAAGATTCGTTTTCAACCACCACCAGCTCAAAACACTGCACTTTCTTCAGGATTTACGTGCACCTCCTGTCGAAAACAATGGTGATAATGGTGTTAACCATGCATTCTGCAGTTCACGCCCAAAATAGCGGTGATTGCATCTAATTGCATGTTTTCTGCATGACCCAAACGGTGCGGCAAGGCCAGAGCATTCAAAAACGCTGTAGTTTGCATGCTTCGTCCCAGGCCCAATCCAAAAAACACAACAACGATAAATGATAAATGCACGTCTTTTCACCATATAAGTCCCCCTAGCATTTTGCCAAATCATAAGCGTGGATTTCACAACCACCTTGCCCCACCCACCACACACACACACAAAAACATACACTGTTGAGTACATCCTAGAATAGTTTTTTGACGAACAAAAGTCCCTTCGGCTAAAACAACTCATCAGGGAAAACAAAGGAATCCTCCCCATCCTTCAGCAAGTGGCCGAGGACATAAAGGTGACAGGCGTAAAAATCGTAGAGCCAACGGTGAGGAAAAAAAGCATGATGTTCATCTTCTTCGTCTGGGCAGCTGGCAAAGCTTCCCACCACAACATAGCTTGCAGAGCCAATGGTGTCAGTGGCCGGGTTGAAGTCGGACAGTAATCATTCTCACATCATGCATACACAAAATCGTGCGAATGATGCCATCTAACACACTCCCGTTCGTGAATGTAAAGCTAGCAGCAAGAAAATCAGAAGCGTAGCAGCATATCCCATATCTGTCTCTCTCTCTCTCTCTCTCTCTCTCTTGCAGTGCATTTATTTCCCATCTTTTGCTGCCCGACTCTTTGCTTCCTCCTGAACATATTAGAAGCGCCTGTGCTGCTTGCTCATCCTGCTGCATTTGAAGCTCCTCTGCCTGTGCTCGCTCAATTACTGCCTCATGAGCGGACTTGAGAGCATCACAACGCTCCTTCATCTGCAGGGTATCCTGTGGCCGGCTCACTAAGGAAGCCAAAGTGATGTCCATAGATCTAGAGATGAGATGAGATGTCTATAGATGCAATAGGAATGCAAACACGTACGGGTGAGGGGGCATAGATGTTCATTGAATTGCAAAATGTTGTTTCCGGGAACATGCATCTGTTATCTTTTCAAATGTACAGACATATATACACACCTCATCACACCTCAAACAATCCTAAAATATCACAGTAAAACTTAGCAAAATATGTGCATTTTCCAGTTGTTAGTGTCTGCTCGGTCCCTGCACGCTCCTCATAGGCTTCCTCCAAGTGCTCTGCACCTGGGGAGGCTTCAGATACCACCTTGACACAGGCCTCACACCTTTGTGTCTATGAAAATGTCTTGAATTGCTCAGGCTTTCACCTCATCCAATATGATCCAATATGCAAAAGTCACTTGCATTAAGATTCTACTACTTTCCTGTCCACTCATTTAGAATATTTAGAATATGCAGACATTATCACGCCCTTCAGACTAGGAACAGTCTCTCCAATAGTCGGCTGACCCTGTCGTATGCAATTCCTGAGTGCTGCGGCAAACAGAGAGTGGTCCTCTACACGGTTCCGGGCTCGACGGGCTCGACGGGCACGACGGGCTCGACGGGCACGACGGGCACGACGGGCACGAGACGGGCAC
>VSDK01000981.1:187200-213214 GCA_009767595.1 Symbiodinium kawagutii | reverse complement strand
CCCCCAGCGCCAGCCGCTTTGACGGGTGTCCGACGTGACCTCGAAGTCTGAGACCCGGCCTCAGTCCCAAGATGTCCCAAGGCCAAGGGAAAGCTGGTGCATCCGCGGGATGCAACACGCAAACACAGTCTCACACACAGACACGCAATGACACATACACACACACAGATATATATATATATATATACACATATGTCTACTGTATATACAATTATATACAAATAAATATATATATATATATATATATATCAGAGGGCGAAAAATAGAGAAAGCGATGGGAAAACATGAAAAGCCTTGAAAAAACATGCGAAGTGAAACACAGTGAAACCAGTTGAATAAAGCCAATAAAGCATAATAAAGCGATAAATGATGGCATTTCAAAAGATGTCAAGAATACAGATTCCATTTGATTTGACGCCGGTGTTTTGACAAGCTGTGCCGCATCCCCAAATATCCGAGCTGCTGGAGTCGAAGTCCATCACACTGAGGCTCTTCGCTCTCCAGGGTCGCATTAGAAGACTCGCAAGGCGTAAGCGGCATAGAATGGTCTCGAAGGCTTGGAGATGAAGCTTCCTGCGGAGCAATGCTCAGAGCTCCATAGCCCTCGACGACTTCAAACCTGATGACATCTGATAACTATGACGCGTGCTACAGGAAATTTTCACTTTGACGTTTTAGAGCTGTGATTTCTGTGCATGACTGCCGGATCTCCTGCCGGTGCCTGTGACATGCTCAAAAACCTTGGCCAAGGTCGCATTGTCAAAACCTGCGAAGCAGGTTTGTTTCTAGAAAATGCTTGTCTTACCCTGACCTGGAGGATCTGGAGGACTGACGACCATGAGAGGCGCGTATGCCCGTGTGTGTGTGACAGCTCTTGCGAATCTGACACCAATGCAGTGACAATACTTCCAAACTCTTGCAGGCTCAAATGACTATCCGCATCGCCGCATCTAAAGACACACATCTGACCCAGCCGCAGCTCACCTGTTATGCCGCAGCGTTCCAGCCCCACGCGCAACTCCTCTACAGTCACATGTCCGTCACTGTCCGTATCCATACTGATGAAGACCTCCCGAATGCGCTCCTTAGGCGTGACGCGTTTGGTGCCAACCACATGCCACAACATCCGATATCCATCGAGAATTGAGAATTGAATCTCTGCAATGGAAATTTCTCGAAACGATCGACCCCGCCCTGCATGTGTTTGTCTCCAGGGGATGTTTCGCGTGTATGTTTCAGGGCCGGTTTCAGCGGTATGTTTAGGGTACGGGATAGCACGGGTACATTTAGAGACCCTCAGGGTCTCTCAGGGTATGTTTAGTGGGTGTCAACGTGCAATTAAAACTCATAACGCTCGTCAAAACCAGAACCCAAATGGATCGTCACCTTGCTGCGGGGATAGACCCGCGCTGCAGAGGGCACCTTTTTCTTGCAGGCTGTTTGCTGCAAACTTCACCAGAATTCATCATCATCTGGAGCGGGTACGCTTGAATTGCCCTTCCCAGCTGCCTTCTTTGGCTTGGCACCTTTGCGCACAGCCACGAAGCCATCTTCATCTGGAATTGTTGAAACGGCGGCGGCACGAGGAAACTGAGAAACAGCTTTCGCCTGTGCCCTGTGTTGGGAATTTCCGGTGCCAGTGTTCTGACTGGGACTTGGACCAGGACCACTTGGACCACTTGGATCACCGGGGCCTTCTCCAGACTGTGCTGTAGCTGAGGTTCCAGAGTATCCAGCCAAAGTTGGATGTCGTGAAGCAGAGTTTCCAAGCCGCATGTCAGCTATGCGTGGGTTTATTGGCATGGGTGCCTTTCCCCTTTGGGGCAAGGGATTGAGCCCTTGCACAGGTTGTGATTGTTTGGCTTTTAGTTTGGGTGCCACAGCACGTGGCACATCAGAAGTTTGACTTGGAACACGGCGCGAATTAAATTCCTCCAGCGCTTCTGCGATATGATCCCGCACGAGTTGTAAGTCTGACATGATGCTCTGCTTCTTGGACAGCTTCGTCAGCTGCATGGGCTCCAACTGTTTTACGCGCGATGCAGTTTCTAAGGCATCAATTTCACGGAGTTTCTTTTTCAATTTCAGCTCGTCTCGAAGCAAATCTTGCACAATGGGATCCACCTTTGCCAAATTTACAGCACTCTCCCGATCAAATGGAGCTGCCGGTGGCGTCACTGGTGTTGGAGGCACCGAAGGCCGATCCTGCAATGAAACTCCGAAGATCGGCACTTGCTCCCCCTGTGCCGCACTGGGCTCTGGGAGAGTTGTGCTCTCTTGCCCTGATGGCCCTGATGGCCCTGGCTCCTCAAAGAACCACTCACCCGTTTTTTCGCAGTAGAGATAAGTGCGTTCAGCACCTGGGTCGAAGTACCGCGTCCATCCTTCCGAGGGCTCAGCTGCTTCGGAGGGAGCTGTGGCTGCTGCGCTCTTCTTTTTACGAGGCATCGAAGTACGCCATCTCTCAAAGCACGTCGCCCGGACAGCGCATCTTTAGCTGAGCCAAAAATCTAGCCACAAATGTTCACAATGTTTCGCTTACACTCCATGGCTCAATCTTGTGGCACTTTCCCTCCCAGTGTAGGGGCAAAGGATGGCAAAGGCAGACCCATCAGTACAGCCATCCCCCCTACAGAGCATGATACAACTTGATACAACTTTTGCATCTAGAAGAACTATGAAGAGCTGTGGCGATTCTTCGGCAAACCCAGCCCTACAGCATCCTACAGCCCAGGGACAGGCGTGCAGTCGAAGAAGGCCTCCAAAATGTTCTCACGAACCTCAGTGCTCAAACGCACAAAAGCGTTTTGGCAAACGATTTTTAGGTGCCCTATCACGGAGCAACAGTTGCCATGCTTGGGGAGCACATCTGCACAAGAGAACTGAACTGAGCCATCACATGGATGAAATACTGATGATGTGTGACTACGGTGGAACCGCAGTTGTATTCCAGAAGTTGAAGTGGTCATGGTGGGCTACCAGTGGTTGGCTCATGATTGTGGAGGATGATGGTTGGTAACTATTCATGGTGGTTTACAATCCTGGTGCCTTTTGGTTGGCAATTGTTGGAAATGGCGCATGCAGGACAACAAAGCTTTTTAGACAAATAATGGTTTTTCAATGCCTGCTTGCGCTATCTTACGCTTAATCCTGGTTCGATGACGGTTCACAAGCCAACAAGCCAAGTAGCATCTTCCTGCAAGGCATCGGAGGTTGACAGCGCAGGAGTACAGGTCATGCCGCTGGCAAAGCAGCTTACCCAAAAGTCTACTTGACCTGTGCAAAGTTCATCAAAGCTGATGGATCCCATGGCCTAAAAATGCCTAAACCCACAAGATTGCAGGGCCCTGCTCATGCGACAAATGCCACGAGAATCTATGCCAAAAAGTTGAACAAATTTTGTCAAAGCAACTCTGGGTGCAACGTATGCAGCGTTGCTTCGATCAACTTACGTCTTGATTGAAGTTCATCACATTTGACGAAAGTCATTAGCTTTGTCTGTGCCTTCAATCTCATCGAGTCGAAGCTCTTCTGCCTGGAAAAGGTCAAATAAATTGAAAAACACAATCTGAAAGGAATAAAAAGCACATCTCTTCTTTCTCTTAGCCAAAGGTGTCAACATGTGCCAACCGCATCGGAGCGGTGTCATGTTTTCCAGTCGCGAACATGGGCATGCTTGGGTTGCTCTTCAGCTGTTTGAATCTCTATATACGTTTTCATCACTGTTTCCTCCCGCCTTGGCTTCAGCCCAAGGGCTTGTTGAGGGGCTCGACTTAGTAGTTTTGACCTGCAACTGGGGGTGGCTGCCCCAAAATTTTGATGAATTTTACGGCTCAAGACTTTTACATAGATCTGAATGGGTACTTTGGGGCCCTGGTCAAACTATGTCAAACCATGCCAAAACTTGTACATTTCGGAAGATGCTGTGGCATCTTTTGTCAAAACAACTGCCACCATCCAAGTGAGATTGTTGGTGCCACCAGTTCAAGGGAGAATCGCTGCATCGCATTACGACCCCCCCTTCATCTCCAGCCTGTTGGCACTTTGACATTTCCGGCCAGGGGCTCACAGGCACATCCGATGATAAACGTTGCAAGCTTGGTTGTACTGGCTCCACTGGACAGTCTGGCCGCCTTATGACCTTGCCAGCAATGCAGGTATTGAGGAGTTCTAGACCAATCAGCAAAGAGAACTCAGCAATGTCGATAACAAAATTTCCCCCCCTGCACACTTGACAATTCCAACGCTGCGCGATTGTCAGAAACAACAGGAGCAACCACACTCACTTGATTCCAGTAGCACTATCCTGCCTATTCCATCCTATTCCTGCCTTCTCAGAGCTTCTCAGTTGCATGACATGACCATGTGATCCATGTGGCTGTTGCAAACCCTGTGTTGCAATGCGCTGCAGTTGTCCTCTCGGCGTCGGCCTGCGCCCAAGCGATCACCTTCGCTGCCTCCACCATCGTCATGCCGAGCTCTCGCAAGTCTTCACGCTGCAGCGCGGCCAAGTCTGCCGCCGTCTCCTTGGAGCGTCAAGCCCTGTCAACTGCCTCACAGGCTGCTGCCTAGGTCATCCTACCGTAGGTATGTCATCCCATATCATCTCCCATATCATCCTATGTCATCCATTGTCATCCCATATCATCCTATGTCATCCTATGGCCAAGCTCCAAAAAATCGGTGTTGAGATTTCAATCTGCTTCAATGGCATCTTTACATGGCATACTGATACTTTGACACATGAGGCGGAGATGATGGGAGATGTGTGTGTGTGTGTCTGTCTTCCTTCGCACTGCTGAAAGTGGCAAGTTAAATGCAGGAACATCAGCACAACATAGATTATGCACAATAATTCACCTGACACATACACAGAAGTCGCACGCATTCATCGTAGCACATATCCATATAGATGTGCGTGCGCATGTATTTGTACATGATATGGACATGATTGCGCACACATGATCATACATGTACATGTATTTATGACAGCAATATGAAAGCAATGCCGCTAGTTCCATATGATCGAGGATGCCACCATGGTTCAACCATCTCAGATGAAAGCTTCTTGAGTGCATACCCGCTGGCCAGCCATTTCGGAGCTAAGTGTTGCAGAATCTCCTGGAGCACAGAGTGGCATGGATTGGCATTGGTACTCGGCACATGTCCAAAAACATCGAAGTCGACATGCGTTGAAAACGTGCTGAAAAGTCCTCTTTATTTATTTTGTGATGCCTGATTTTCATTGATTTTCACTGATCTACACTCATTGACTTCTCATGATTTATCCGCTGTCAGTATGACCATCATACAACATAGCATCTGGTTGCGACCGCACCTGCCATGGCCTGGCATGACGATCTTAGGCTTCAAGTATTGCTCAGCCAAAGACTTTGGGGGGCCTGTCCTCAATAAATTTCACATACTATTAGTATCTATAGATGTACCTAGCAATATCCACAATATCTGGTACCATCTGATATCTCTGGGCCGACTCGCCAGTGTCCAAGCCGATGTGAATCGCTTCAGGCCCCGCCTCTGCAGATGGAAGTTCCTCCTTAGATGGCCGTCAGTGTAGATAGAAAATAGATTTATTCATATACATATATATATATATGTATATTATATGAATGTATCAATCTCTCTGTCTCTCTCACTTGCTCACTCCTTCACCCCAGCCACTTACTCACCCACCGCGGTCACTCCCCCGCCAGCCACCCAGCCCCAGTCAGTCACTCACCCCCACCCTGTCTCTCACTCACATACGCGCACTCTCACCCAGACAAACTGACACACACTCTCCAGCACACGCGCCTTTCGAATTTTCCCAAAACGGAAACCCCTAAACTTCTCTTTGGGTCATAATAAAGACAAAGGAATATGAGGGCATGAAATAAATATCTCAAATGGGAGTCACTGTTCCATGTCAAACATGCATATGCTATAAACACTTGTATCAGCCCTCCTTCCCTCACTATATCCTTCGTTCCAACAAGGAAGCGGATAACTCTTGTGACAAGTCGTGAGCCACAAACTTCACCTGCTCGACTCGCTGCCAAGTCTCCGAAGGAAGCTTTTGTTCACTTGGATCGCTGGGAACTTCCGTCCGCGGCGTAAGCATGCAACTGTACCACGTAGGCTTCGACTCCAAATTCATTTGCTTTGAGGACGCCCTCAGGGCGGCCAAGAAAGAGATAAATTATGACCGTTGCAATCCCCGGCGTTCCGGGGCCGGTCTTCTTCTCACATGAGTCTCATTGAGTCTCAGTGAATTCAGCTTTGAGCCAGCGTCCAGGTGCACCACGGTGATCAATGTATCTTCATCAACTTCATCAAATTCATATCGTGCAACTACGAGTAGCAAAAAAATCATGCGAAAGCCTGTGGCAACGCAACTGCAAAAACGAAAGAACCAACTTTATGTCCGATATGTCTCAGCTCAGGCTCAACTTCAAACAGTAACTCTCTCTCCCTCTCTCTTTCCAGCCATCAACTGCAATGACAGTATTATCTCCATGACATTCTGAGGCATTGACCAGTGGCTGTTCTGATGGCTGGAGCTGCTTGCTGAGCCAGCTGCACCTCGTATCCAAAATGAAAGAATTCCCTGGTCGCAGATCCATTGAGAACTCTTTCGTCTGTCACCCTGTCTCCAAAGCTAAGGTACCAACTGCCTGAAACACCAACGCTGCACTGGTGGTGGCTTCGGCCACTGTCATCTTCACCTTTTGCCGACTCGGTCATTCCATGGAAATGGGAAGCCTTGGCCCTTACTGCTTCTGCTACCTCAGAAAGTGCACTCACTTTAGTGACTCTACCGATGATATTCAATGTGTTTCTTTCTCAAGACCTCTCAAGACTGAAAACACGAGCACCACGGTCCACCATGGCCCATGGCACCTGCTGGCAGGCAGCAATGAGTACCTGGGCCCACCAATTTCAGCGCTAGCAGGTGACAGCTTGGGTCCGTCGGGTCGGTTGCAGGTGCCAGCAAGGCTCACATACACTTGGCCAAATCACAGATTCAAATAGCCCATCCTTCCATCCCATCCCATCCCATCATCTTCTCGAAGCTCTGATGGCACATAGCTTCAACTTACTGGAGCCAGTGAGGTTCCACTCTTTTTGTTTCCACCCCGCACTCTGGAGTTCGAATCTCTCAGCTCTGTACACGCTGATGAGCGACTGGTTCCGATGGAAACTACGCCAAAAACAGTGGTGCAAAGAAGTCCGATTTGATCCAGTGTTTTTGTCTCCATTCAGCCTCCAGGATTCCAAGGGTCACCCAGATAAGTTGCAGGAGTAAGGTGGGAAAGTAAGGATAGACTTACGTGCAGGTGCTCTCTTTGACTTGCACTTCCTGATGTTGAACATGTCTCTGCCGCGAAGGCCTGATGATTTCGTTAGGGTTTTGGCTGTACAATCGGCACCTGCCCGGCACCCAGGATCACTCAGTGGTTGACTTCGGGTTGAAGCATTCCTGTTGGGGACGATGCGATGCCATTTGGACACACCATGGGCACGGCATCCCAACGATGCCAGAGACTCTCAAGGCTATGCTGGAGTGACGATCGCTATCCTGAGGACAGCATTCAGTACAAAACGCAAGAGCTTCGGCAAGCAAGAACATCAAATAGTTTCATCATTTTGATATAGAGAGAGAGAGAGAGAAAGAATTTTCTCATGCGAGCCCCGGCTTGAGTGCTTTCAGCCTATTCAGCCTATCTTCAATCCAGAGCCCCGATTTCTCCAGATCTAAAGCTCGTAAGGAGAGTTCAGCCCCAATGGCAGCTGGGATTCTACCAGATTTTCTGAGTCTCATGACTTGCTTCGATCTACCAAAGCAAAGCATAGGATTCCAAGATTCAAATCAAGGGTCAATAGCTTACACAGGAAGAATAATTAGGGAGGTTCGGATGGAGTATGCTGATGTCCCAAACTTGTCATTACATGTCCTGTCTTTCCTTGTTTTTTGGGGTTGCAGATTTCACCGCGCATATGTGGGGTAGGTCCATGTAGGCCCCCGCCATCTGCCAACCTTGATGACTTTGGCCCACGTGCCAAGGCCAAGCTGCTGATGCACATCGTTGTTGGAGATTGCCAGGACTCCAGTTTCATGGTTGCAAGCAAGGTAAGAATAGGTGCTAGAAAATGCCTGAAAGCGTGTCATCACGAAAACACGCAGGACACCAAGATGGCCGCGGTGTGGACAAACCCGAATGATGGTAAGTACAGGCCTTGGTCTGACCATCAACTCGGTTTCATCAAGAACAAACCAGCGAAATGAATCTAAGTTGTGTGGCCAGCTTGAAAAACATCTCCGTAGAATGTGATGCAAGTGCTCCAAAAGTCAACTTACAAGCCTTCTCCTCTCTTGCCTTCACTTTTGCCACCACGACATGCTCAGTTGCTTGGATTCTGATGAGCCGCACAATTTTTTTCTCAATGCATGACTTTCCCATGTCCCATTTTGTCCCGTCTGACCTTGAAGGATCCTTGCATCACACTGGCAAGAAAGGAGCCGTCCTGGATCGGTGAGACGTGACCATAAAACAATGGACAATACTCATCAAGGGTCTGCTTCAAATTGGTTGGGCATATACTTTCCAGATCAAGAGTTGAACTCACGAGCCAATCAAGTGAAAAAGTTTCTAGGAGGGCATCTCTGCAGATTCTCGCCCCCTTATGCCTTATGATCCTTATGAAATGCAATGCACTTTTGACAGTTCTGGATGGGTCCTGCCGGAAGACCGCCACTCGCTCATTCAATGTGTCCATAACAAGTAGGTTACCTGCCATCGGTTTCACAACCTGTACCGAAGTACAAGACCAAGACGGTACGAGGTGAGGCATACCAAACGGGATCTCTACTAAGGCCCCATTGGATTACAAACAAAACGGCAAAGAACATCTTGGAACGTCTTGGAATCTTGAACATCTTCCCGCTGTTTCCAGTAAAAAAGAAGCCATGCACGCCTGCGGCATCTACAACCACATCGTTCGGGCTCTTCAGTAGCATGGTAGAATCTGCCATCGTCGAGCTCTGCCCTGTTCTTGTCCGTCTTGACTGCAACCACACCTTTGCCAAGCTGACTAAAACATACTAAAACTGGTCATACAAACTGCTTTTCCGTTGCAGCTGGATGCGTGGAGACAGCGAATGCGCGCGCTGAAGTGTATGTGTGTGTGTGTATGCAATGAAGCTGGCTGATCAGGCCAGACACAGCGGCAAAAGTGATCAGCGCTGATATCGCTGATACGCTGATTTAATCATGGCTGCTTTCACTGCACAAATGTTGCAATCTGAATGGCAACTGTGCCATGGTAGCTAACACTCACCAATCAGAGTTGAAGATCGTCCGACACAAGGCCTACTCGCCAGTTTTGGCATACGGCATCATAAAGAGCGACATACGGAGTGTCAAGCATCCAACCAAAACTCCACGATCACCATCATCACCATCACCATCATCATCACCATCAACATCACAATCATCATCGTCATCATCATCATCATCATCATCATCGTCATGCATCATCATGCATCATCATCACCAGCATCATCATCATCATAATCATCATCATCATCATCCCCGTCATCATCATCATCATCATCATCATCATCACCATCATCATCATCACCACTTCATACCTTTAAACTGGTCACACTTCTCTCACTCACAATCCACTGATCGAGGAACTCCTGTTCACTCCTCTCAACCAACCACAGGCCTCCTGGTGCACTGACCCCGCTCACGTGCACCTGTTTTGCTCTTCACGGCAGTGAATGCACCCTGTCACTGCATGGCGCAGTGAAAGCAAACACGATCCGTGCTTGTACCGAAATGTCATGGACATGACATGGATTCTCACAAGTCATGATCAGACAGCGCAACACCAATCAGACTAGATTCACATTCATCAAAAATCTTTGTTGGTGTTGCAGGGTACAGCCTATGTGCTCCAGATCTCATGGTCTATAACCCGTGGCTTGCTTAGCCTTTGGCTTTGCCTTCGGGGCAGCACCATTGTTAGTATCAATGGGTTCAAACACTTCATCTTCTTCGGACATCTCAAACTGCTGCACAAGACCACTCAATTCCATCACCATGGAGGGTTCTGCTCCAAAGTCTTTCAGCATCACTTGGAGATAACGATTTCGCCAAACTGGGAACTTGTAGAGCTTTCTCGCTCCCTCATGGCAAAGTTCGGCAATTGCCGCCTTGAACTCCTCGGAATCTGGTACTGGAGCTTGGTTCTTGAAAGTGAGTAATGGTTCCTTTTCAACACTGCCTTGGGATTGTTGGAGATACTGGGAAACAACTCCTTCCTCAGCTATCTTGGTCAAAGCCTCGCCCCAGACCTCACTGCCATCCGGCATTGGCTGGATGTCATTTTGAAGGAAACAACGATACTGGGCCAAGATCTTGGTAAACATCTCTTCGACACCATCCATGAAAGCCGCACCCGTTTGGATGCGAACAAAACTGGTCGCCTTCGTGTACGTCAGAGTCACCTTGGTTTCCACTGATCGGAATCTTTTGCTATTCATAGCCTGCAGTGGAATCTTGATTCGGCACTGGGATGAGTTCTGAACTACGGCTTCCAGGAATTCGGTGGCTGAATGGCATGTCAAGCTTGCTACATGTTCAAAAAGGGTTCGCATCTCTTCTTCTGAAATTCCTTCAGTCGACACCTTCACCATTGGAGGAATGGCCTGGACAAACAGGGTCGTGCTACCTACCGTTCTCTGAGCCTCGGCACCTGCATTGCGATTGACTCGGATCTTTCTCTGTTCTGCGGCTGCTTCCATGACTTCACTTTCCATGTGTAACTGATACCTGTTCGTGAACATGGCACCTCGCAGAATGTCCATTGCCTCACCTGATTCCTTGGTGAGTGCATCAGCCAGTTGCAACCACGTGGGTGCCCATCTGATACAACCTGTGATTCGCTGCAGCGTTTCCTTCACAATGACCAGATCTATGGCAACCCTTTTATCTGTGATGCTTCCTGGAGATGCAAAATTCTGGAGATGATCATAAATTGATTTGCAGTCCACAATGGCTTGTAACTTGAACTCCGCAAGGAACTGTTGGCGATGAGCTAATGAGAAGTCATGGTGCTTTACTTCGGCCAAATGGCATGCCAACCATTCACTGTGACCCAAACCATCCATCAGCACCTGTGTTTCACCGGCAAAAGTGCTTCCTACCACACGCTTCAGGCGATAGGATTTCCAGGTGGCTGGAGCCCACGGAGCTGCCTGTCCTGATTGAAGGGAGTCATTTGTGATTCCAACAATATAACCGGCCTGGGTTCCATTTCGTTTGGCATTTGCAAAGGCAGCATCTGAGCGCAAACACAACCGCAACTCTTCAAACGGGATGGGTAGAATCTTCCATGTTAGGTTCTTGTACTGTCGAGCTCTTCTCACTACATTCCCTATGTTCCGCGCTTCTCCCAGGATTGGACGGGGCAACAGTTGTTGGCCCTTGCTCACCTGGACTGCTAGGTCTGGCCTGGTTTCTTTGGCCAGCCACAGCGCGGCACCTAGGGTGGATTTAATTGACGCGACTTCTTCCGGTGTGACCTCAACATGCGGTTTCTCCTTACGTCTCAGTTTTGGCGGTTGCATCTTCTCAACAAAACTGATTTGTGATACCGTAATGGAAAACGTGTCAGGGCACTGTGAAACATCTGCACCACAAAAGGAACCAGAACCGCATTGCCACTTTCTAAATGGAAAGGTGTCACGCAAGGCTTGCAGTGATTGCTCGAACGCCGGACCTCTACCTCCTACTATCACATCATCCACGTGCACTCCTAGAATGCCACACAACTCTTTGTTCTCCCACAACATGTACACACATGGGTCCAGTCTGGATTGCTTCCATTTCAGCTCCTTGACTGTTCGTTGGAACTTTCCAAACCATTGTTGCGGAGAATCGTTCAAACCGTAAATTGGCAGGATGACTTCAAAGAGTTGTTCTGGAGAATGGTCCGGCAAATCGACATTTCGAGGTGGTGACATGAACAAGCGACCGTTCTTTCGTTGCAGAGGATCTGACTCCAAAAAGGCTCCTGTTACGTCCCCTAGTTGCATGAGAAACTTCTTGCTTGCCATTGTTTGCAACACCGTGAAACGACCATTCGACGAAATAGTTGGTGCCTGAGTCCGACCTTCTCGCACAAGAGAAAACAAATCTGGATCCTTGTCACCCCGAGCAGTCCATCTGGCTTTGACAATCTCCTTTCCAGAATCATCCCATTTGGTTGTCAACACCATTCGGCTGGGAACAATTCGATCTGACATCAGTTGTCGAACACGCCTGGACTCTTCAAGGGACAAAGGACGCAGAGCACCTTTGTCGTCCACTACATTCTTGACCTCTTTCCGAAGCCCGGCAATCAGCATCGATTTTCCTGTGGGATCATGCCATCGTTGGTCTTTGGGATTGATCTCTTTCCTACCACTTGCCAACAAAACTTCATCTTCACCATGGATTCCAACTGCAGAGCAAAGAACAAAATCTTGGTCATCGGAACCACAAGCATCTGACAAGCCTACTGCATTTTGGGCTGAATCCACAACATGCAAAACCGACGAAGAGACACTTCTACCTGACGACTCCCCACCCATGGAACTGGCAGAACTTTCCACTGGAATAGGATGATCGACACCTGATTGTTCAGGTGTTGGCGGTGGCGGCAATGGTGGTGGAAACTGTTGTCCACCAATCACTTGGGACTCGGCCACTCGCGCCCGTTTGGGCTCTGGATTCTGCGCATCTGTGAGGATTCTGGGATGTCCATCTAGCCTATCAGCTTGTTGTCTAGACTGATTCAAGGCTTCTAGCTCTTCACGACTCATGCTACTGATGGTTTCTGGCACCGATGGAAGAGTTCCTGCCTCAGATGACATCCTAGAACCGCCCCGATCCGAAGCACTCGCCGCACTGCCATATGGATCATGTGACACAGCTCGCTCTGATTCTTGCTTGTCCGGAAGATCAACCGTAGGATTCTCAACCAGTTCACCTGGGGGAAAACTTTCATGAGTGATGTCCAAAAAGTTCTTCTGAGTTCTGTTGGAGGGGCCAACTTCCGGAAACAATTGAGCAGCTGCTGCACGAAGATCTCTGACCAAAAACCTATCTGCTTCTCGCTCTGACGCAGTGCGCAAACGAAGTTGTTCTGGCGCGGCTTTGATGAAAGAACCTGGCATACTAACCCAGTAGTTTCCACCAGCAATTCCAGCAATGATACCTGGGCCTCGCCATCGGGCCATAGTTTTCTTGATACCACGCCCCCTACGCCATACAGCAACTTCGTCACCAGCTTGGAACTCCCGCAACGGCCGAGGCCGTGAGTTCAACGCAATCCGCGCTGCCCTGTGGTCAAGCGACTGCAGAACTGCTAGCCGTGCACTATGTCTGGCACGGTTCCCAAAATCCGCCATGGCATCCTCAAGGATTGCACTGTTTGATATGGGATTGGGATTGTCAGTCAACAGATCGTCTCCTGGGAACTCAGGATCACGGCCTAGGACAAGTTGATAGGGGGAATATCCACCGCGTCTCATGAGGGAGTTCTTGGCTTCAATGGTAGTATCCACACATTCCATCCATTGATCGTAGTTTTCAGGGCATAGCTCATCGATAACCTTTTGGAGCATGGTGGCAAAATGTCTGCCTTGAACTTCTACATCTCCTAGCTGCTCGTGGGCCTCTCCTGGGATGTCAAGCGGTGTCGATCCATCGCGCTCAAGCAGGTCAAGAAAGCTCTGTCCAAGGTTAGTTCTCCCGGCGTCAAATTTTATGTACCTAGGTCTTCCAAAGGACCGTGTCCATCTACGATATAATCGACAGATGACCTCCGTGGTCTCTGTTTCACGGAATGGGTACATGTGCTGAAGGCCGGATGCTCGGCAAACGATGTTCAAAGCTTTGATGGGATGGTCCTTCTTCCAAGAGGGTAACCACTTGACGTCTAATCCGATATATCTAAGCGGTGCTAAGTCTCTTGGGACAGAACTATCCTTTACTGCCTTTGGAGCTTTCCGTGCATCACACAGGTCGCATGAGAAGGCTTTCACTAACTCCAGAACGGCAGCCTGGGCACCATGGTGTCTCAGGATTCGGGTCATGTCTTCTGTTGAGGCATGCCCAAGATTGACATGCATCTTTCGGATGGCATCTCGAACCCGTCTCAAGTTCTCACCCTTTAATGGAAGGGGGGATTGCATGGTGGCTTGGCTGATCGCTCCACAGAAACTCTCATGTTGTTCCTGACATGCAAAACCTCCTAAGATGGCATGCAGCAACCTCTTCGGATAGACCTGTGACCTGATGGACCTCTTGACCCCACCTGATGATCCTTCGACGGTCTGATGTTGATGATCACCCGTGCATCGAAACTTGGCAAGCGAGGCAGCGATGCTTCCAGAGCTGGTGAGAAACAGCCAACATTTTCCAAAAAGCAATTGGGAACTTGGATCACGAAGACCTACCGCACATGCCGGAACACTGACTGCTTGACCCTGGACCCGCTTCTCAAGTTGTTGGACTTCAGGAATCTGCCATGTCTTACAACCTTTAGATGCCTCAAAGAGAAAATGCTTACCACGATCCAACTGTGCATGGGCAAGTTTACAGCACCACTTTACCATTTGGATGGCCTGTCGAACTTCATGGAAAAACATCTGGGGATCTCTACGCTTCTCATCAGGTGTGCACTGTTGGAGTTTTGACAAAGGACCACATGGAGGCGATAGCACTAACAAGTCAGGGTCGGCCACATCAATCACCCGCTCAGCCGAGTCACGTTGATCCTTGATGGCCCAGTCCCAGTCCGAACTGAGATCAAAGGAGGCACCACCTTTCATGCCAAACTTCTCGGCAATCTCACTGAAGCGGCCCGGGCAAAACACCTCAATGATCGATGGGGGTCGCACTGACAAGGTTCGAAGCACTTCCTGAGATGACCTCAGCAGATCCTTTCGGTCCGTTGCAGAGAAAACGCAGTGCACTCCATCGTCATCACTGTCCGTGTCATCTTGCAACATCTGCTCCCACTCCGCCTGCGACATCACGGGCTCAGCTGGAACCTGATGCCCATCACATTCGTGAACATGTGGGCTGAAGAGTACATCAACCTCCGGTGAATGACACTGTTTGGCATTCTTCATCTCCATGAGATCGATCTGATACGACCCATCTTTCTGCTCAACCAGTCTAGTAGACACATGCGCCTTTGAGAACGTCAGCTCGTGGCGATCCAAATCCAACTTGGCACCCAACCCCTTCAGAAACCGTTTGCTCACTAGCAGCGGCACCGTTCCAGGAACAACGTATAAGCGCATCTTCATGTGTCGACCCTTGATGAAAATCGGCAATTGCACCCGTTTCACAGAGACATCTGTCGCACCATTTCCATACCGGAAAGTGTGCGGGTGATGAGGTAGTTCCTCCACATCCCAGCCCATGGACACCAGTCTGGCCTGATGCTTGGCCAACGTCTCAGCACCAACAATTCCACGACCACATCCGGTGTCAACGACGCCGAAACCAGCTTCATGGACCAGAGCGACTGTGGTCTCGCCGGCATCTTCCTCATCATCACTAGCCGGTTCCTCCCACAAGTGCCCACAGCACTCCATCTGGAAGACCTGAGCAATCTCATCGATATGCTGATCCATCATGTCAGCATCAAACTCATCGCTTCCATGATTGGGCAACTTGTAGAAAATGGTGGTTCCCGTCCATTCGAAAGGGGTTTCACGATGAGCTTCCATCTTCACCTTCCAGTTGGGAGAGAACTGTTCCACCATTGATCCGTCGTTCTTGTACATGATGGTCTTTCGGGCTGCACTAAGTTCATCAATTGGAAGAGGACACTGACTTCGAGCAGGAGAAAACAATGAAGACCTGGAGATGACATGATGTCTCATCACCTGATCACCGTCAACTGTCCAGTGATCTCGTGCATGTTGGCTCCAATCACCCAGGAGCACGTTGATATCCTGGTCCACCTCGGTGTTGTCCTCACCTGAGTCATCGGCAATGGGACCTTCACTTCACCTTCGAGCTCGGCGCACTGGATGCGCCACTGCCTTGTTGTCGATCAGCACCCTTGCCGCTGCCCTTACGCGGGCAATTTCGAGAGAAATGACCCAGTTGCTTGCACTTGAAGCACTTGACACGTGCCTCAAGCTTCTTGAAATCGCGCATGCCACCAAAGCCTCTCGCCAGTTTCTCCTTGGAGATGTTACTGCGAGTCTGTTTCCAAGTCATCAAGATGTCAACCGCATCTTGTTCTTCAAGGGGCTCATCTTCCAACTCTGGATCGGCTTCTGCATGGAGCACATCTTGTCCCAGAAGATCGTTGAGCTCCTCCTCATCGCCCTCGTTGTACGGGTCCACCACGTGAACTGCAGCACTCTGACGACCAGCCTGGAAAAGGCCGTCAGGGTATGTCGTTCTCAAAGCAGCGGCGACATCCTTTTCGTCATAGGATTGTCTGGCCGCAGCCATGACAACCGCTTTTCGTTCATGGGGTAGGCGAGAGAACCTCAACAAAAGGTACCCACGGGCAACACTCGGGAACTTAATCCCTTCAGCTTCGGCTGCACTGAAGGCTGCACGAATGCGACCAGTGAATGTCGCCGTGGATTCACCTTTCTCAGTCTTCAGCTCAAAGATGTCATCCAATACCTGTCCAATCCGATCATGCGATGCTTCCTCCGGAAAACGCTCATCAAGCACCTGATAGATAACATCTTGACCTCCTGGAGCTTCAATGTCATCCATCGATGTGGCATCGAAGGCACGGAGAGCTGCTCCATCCAGCAACGTGAACAGCATGCTCCCGAATGCCTTCTCGTCAGTCCCCTTGGCTTTCTGCACATTCAGCCATGCTCGAGACCAACGTTTCCAGCGCTTGTAATCCTTCTCCGGCGTAGCCGTCTCACCACTGAAACGCTTGACAGCTGACTCATTTCGCTGATCGGAGCTCATGCTTCGGCGGCAGCCCTTTCGGGCTCCGCTACCAGTTTAAACTGGTCACACTTCTCTCACTCACAATCCACTGATCGAGGAACTCCTGTTCACTCCTCTCAACCAACCGCAGGCCTCCTGGTGCACTGACCCCGCTCACGTGCACCTGTTTTGCTCTTCACGGCAGTGAATGCACCCTGTCACTGCATGGCGCAGTGAAAGCAAACACGATCCGTGCTTGTACCGAAATGTCATGGACATGACATGGATTCTCACAAGTCATGATCAGACAGCGCAACACCAATCAGACTAGATTCACAATACCATTATCATCATTACCATCATCATCAACATCATCATCATCATCCATCATCATCATCCCCATCATCATCAACATCACCATCATCATCACCATCATCATCACCACTTCATACCATTATCATCATTACCATCATCATCATCAACATCATCATCATCATCACCATCATCATCATCATCATAACCATCATCATCATCATCATCATCATCATCATCATCATCATCATCATCATCATCATCATCATCATCATCATCATCATCATCATCATCATCATCATCATCATCATCCATCATCATCATCCCCATCATCATCAACATCACCATCATCATCACCATCATCATCACCACTTCATACCATTATCATCATTACCATCATCATCATCAACATCATCATCATCATCATCCATCATCATCATCCCCATCATCATCATCATAACCATCATCATCATCATCATCATCATCATCATCATCATCACCATCATCATCATCATCATAACCATCATCATCATCAGCAGCATCATCATCATCAGCAGCAGCAGCATCATCATCAGCATCATCATCAACATCGTCGTCGTCATCATCATCACCATCATCATCATCATCATCACCATCATCACCATCATCACCAGCATCACCATCATCACCATCATCACCAGCATCACCATCATCACCACCATCACCATCATCACCATCATCATCATCATCATCATCATCATCATCCCCAGAACACGGCAGATGCAAAAGTGCTGGCCTCCACAGGGGGCAACTGGCCCACACACGTCATAGTCGCAATGTCCAGAAGAAGAACACGATCCTCGGGGCTGTGCTGCTTCTCAGTTACCAATGGTAGATTCAAAATTTCCAAACATTGTTTTCTAAAATGTTGGAGGTTGGCAGTAGTGATCAATCATGGCTAGTGATGATTGGCAATGGCCTACATTTTTCGTTAATAGTAGAACCAACCATCCAATTGGACACTTAACATCCGCTAGTGGTTAATGATGGTTCCGACTTGTAGGTCCAACCACTGGCACACCATGGTAAGACCCAATGAGTTGAACACCTGATACATTGGTGGACCCTCAAACAGTTCTGGAATCTTGTGGATCTCCTCTCCAAACGTGACAGGTCTCACAATCTGAGGTCAAAATGAGACTCAAACATTCTGAAACCAGTCACCCGCAGAGCGCAAAGGATGAGCTTAGCTTACTCTCCGAATCCTTCCTCAGCCTGAAATTTTCTGAAAAACACAGCATGCCCCCCAGAAGCGAGATGAAGCTGTCTAAAGATTCTTAGCAAATAGTACAACCATCTACAACCCCCGCACCCAAAGCGAAGCTTGAAATTGCTCTTGGGCTCCGCCCCACGATCAGCTATGGCCAAGAGCTTGTCTTCAATCACGCAAAGGCCCTGGGGTTTGCTCAAATCCCAGTCTGAACCTGAACGGTAGCACACGATATGGAGATTCCAGCGGCCTAACGATCCCTCTCTCTCTTCTTCATCGTCAAATGATCGGAATTCATTGTCTACAATATCCACGGCATCAGCCCAGACCCGGTGCTATGTAGTGCTATGTCTATGTGCAATTAACATGAGTGAAAATATCACAACAAACTATATACCGAAGCATGGACTTGCAATGCAACAAATCGACTGACGGAAGCACCAGTGCTGATAAGCTTTGTTAGGTATAGTGGTTTACTAAAGGCCCTGATTTGGTTTGCAATACCTTTCGGTCCAATCTATCAGTCGCATTTGGTTTACCTCCGAATACCACAGAGGCACTGTTCGTGACACTGTTGGTGACACAGCACCTGCACGAAAAATTTCAAAACGCTTGGTGTTGGCGTAATCTTAGTCCTCTCCTTTCTCCTACTGGAGCCTTTGTCTTCTCCATATCTTCGCCTTTCTCTTGCACGTTCTATTCTCCTCTCTTACCTCCCCTTTCCTCTCTCTCTCTCTCTCATGCGAACATGATCTATTCAATTGCGTGCCTCCTTTTCGATGATCCACTTGTTCGCCATTGCCTTGTTTCGCTTGTTGCAAAATGGAAACATATGGAAATCTGGACAATATGCCACACAGTCTTTGGAAAAATGCAGTGCATTGGCTGCCCAGTGACTGAGTCGGAAGGTGCTGAGATAGCCATGACCGGTCGTCACATACACCTCAGCATTCACGATCATCCAAGGGACAAATTGGCCTCCACAAATCGGAAAGTTCCCCTCATCTCATCTCTCTGAGACTCTCCCCTCATCTCCTTGCCACAACAAATCTTCGTTGCCTTTGGATCCTGTAGCCCAGGCATGCCAAGGCACATAATCACCGTTCACAGCGACGCCTTGAGGTGAACACTGGATCCTCGGCTGAAGCTCAAGCTTTGCCCGCCCCAACGACCACAATCCGGCAATGTGACAAGGATGGCATCTCCAGCTCCAGATATCTCTAGCATCTCCCCCTCTCACGCCATCTGGTGTGACAAGGACGCATTCGTACATATATTTTACGGATTTTTACGGTGCAAAAATACCTGGATTATCCTGGATTTCACCTGAAGCCACACTCATGAATACAAGTATACAAGCGGCATGCATGTCGCATCGTGAATTCACATACTATGCCGATTTATAATACCATAAAAAAAATAATCTGTGTGGTCTTTCTCTATCTCTCTCTGTCGATCCTTCATGATGCATGCGGATGCCGTATACTTCCATATACCGTCTCTCAGAATCTCAGGCTCCAAATTGCTCGAAACGGCTTCACCTCCAAGCTAGCCCTTTGTCAAGCAACGTGCATGTCAAGGAGAGTTCTAGTGGAAGTGAGAGACCTTGAGATCCATCGGCGCCTCGAAGCAGCGAAGCGATGCGAAGCAGAACTCTTTCTTTTTTAGAAATTTGGATGAATCATGGCCTTGGGGCGCAGGCTGCGTATCTGCTCAAGAATTCTCTCTTTCGCAGTCCACATAACAGAGAAAAGGCTGACAGCTCAAGTCATCTGGCCCATCTATCTCTTTCCAATCTCCGTCCAATGGCAAGTGTTGCAGTATGTTGGGGTACAACCACAAAGGGTGGAAATGGAAGGACAGTCTTTGCAGCTTGGCCTTCAGCGTTCGCTGTGGGTTTCAGGCTCAGCACCGCAACACAATTGCTTCGATGAGCCACCACTAGCCGTCCTTCTCCTGGCAGGAAGGTCCTTTAAAGAGGTAACGTTCGAACAGCGAAGTTCTCACATGTTCTCTGACATGTTCTGGCCAGGTCAAAAAGACTGGTCGAGATGTCACAAAGAGTGAGAGGCCAAAACCACAAGGCCAGGAATGTCAGTTTGAAACAAAATTGCCACTGCGGAGGCGACCAAAGGCACAAGAATGACAGGTCCATGATGGGATTCTCTAAACAGCAGATCTATACCGCTATACGTAGCCTATACGGCTATACAAAGCTGCTGCAGTGACAACTTTCTTCTTTCCCATGGACTAGAGCCCACCAGTGCAGCACATGACAATACGCTCACACAGCTCGCCTGCCATACAAATCTGTCCAGGGGATCCCGTGGTTGGCAGCCTGAGCGTCTGGACTACCTGAAAGTCCGAGTTGTAGACCTGCAATCCGTTGCCACATTGGTAAAAACTCATTCCACCAATCCGAAAAGTCGGCATATTCAGCATCTGCATGCATCTGCCGCAGGTACAGTATACTGTGAAAGCCTGTCTATCATCAAGTCATGGCAACAATGGCATTGAATTGCAATTGCATGTTCCGGCATGGCTTAACCACTTTCGACAGCCTCCAGCTGTCCATAGTAGTGCGCCACAAGAAGTCTGCCTTGATCGAAGACAAGTCCATTCGGATACTGCTTGCATTTCCTCAGTGCCCCGCCCAAAACAAATACTGGGAGCTACACTTGCACTGCAGCTGACACACTGTTTGAGTGTTAACCTTGACATGCACCATCGTGAAATATATGAAAACATCATATAGTGTACAGCAAGTAATCATCTGATATCTTCTGTGCATACCTGTGCCTCTCTCTCTCTCCATTGCCATCGAGAAGTTCGTCCCAGTTCTTCTGGGGGTGAGAAACCAGGCCAAGAGAAATTTCCCAAGCCCGAATTAAAAAGAAGGACCAACTTTTGCCTGTGCCTGTACCTCTTCTTTTTCGCCCAAACTTTGGCAAGTGCTCAGGGTGGGCATGTCCTTGCAACTTTCTGGAACCTCTGGGTGTTTGTCTGGTGTTAGTGTCCGCTCTCTCGATTGCTACCCCTCCACAGCAGGAGGCATTTGAAAGTCTCCAACAAACTGCACCAGTTCGGCTTTGATCCCAACAGCCGGTAGAAGTTTGAGATCAAAGACACGTTATCTCTCTTGCAGCCCAGCCTCATCACGTGTGCATCCTCGATGCGAGTGTAATCCCGTGAGCGCTCCTGTGACATTGCCGGCAGTTCAAGCAAGCTTGAGGCAAGCTTCCACGAATTTGGCCTGTTCTTGACCTGCGGACCCAACAAGACCTGGGTAAGCAAATAGAATGCAAATAAGATGCTCATCCATCGAATCTGTAGACATCTTCGTCCAGGTTGAGCCCTCCATCCAAGAATCTCCAATGCCCGCGAGTCCACACGCATGTGCCTTTCCCTTCGTGCCCCCGCATCCCCCCGAGCCCCCCTGCGTCCTTCATGACAGTCAGAGCGGAGTGATCTTTGATCTGAAGATCTTTGAGTTTGGCTTGTGGGTCATTTAAGCAAGCGCTGTTGAAAATGAGCCGATAGGCAGACCTCATGACAAGTGGTGCACGAGGTGCCAAGTGCTGTTGGATCCGATTTTCCAATGGCAAAGAAAAAAATGCCACATGGCATGGCATCACATGGCATGGCATCACATGGCATGTCTGGCTCTACCAAAGCACCGCCCAACATCCATTATGGCAGATCGCTCGATAGCATCCCGCAAGACCTGCACATCTGCGTCCTGATTGCTCCAGGAGTGCGAAACCATTCCAATAGCTGTTAGAATCTGTTAGTATCTGTTACCTAGAACGTTCCGAGGGGTTTTCTGCCAAAGCCCCCGCAATTCTAAACATTAGTGCAGCTGCCATGTTGAATGATCTGCACATATCCGATAGGTTTTGCGTCACGATCCGCACACAGTAGGTCTCATGCGCCACAAGTGAATGTGTACCTCAATGATCCTGAATGTACAAAGGAGTTAACGTACAAACACATGGGTTCTTGTGGGCGTCATGTCATGCAAGGCGCCACTTATCCTGAGGAGTTTCTCTTTTTTCCCTGTGTCCTCCGGGACCACAAGCGTGTCTTCTTCGCCACTTATTCGCTGCACCAATATCTGCAGCGTGCCTTCCTGCCGCCAGGACATCCATGGACAGAATGGATCAGAATGGCTTGAGGACAGGCTGCTCAGCATTCTACTCAGCTCTGCTGCTAGCAAGCTTCAACAGAAAGGTAAACTTCCACGCCTCTACACCAGCATCACCCATTGCTCGAGACAGGCAACGCGGGGCCAAGGCGTTCGCTCTCGGTGCAAGCTTGGCTGGAAGCAGGTTAAAGCGCAACGAACAAACAAGATCAAAGTAAGTGATTGGGGATGATTGGGGAGATGTAGGATGATGTAGGCAGACAAATCTTCCCTTACCAGTAGTGCCGCACAAGGCGGAAGTTTCCAAAATGGGAAATTTATAGCGAAGAGAGATTGGCTGCGATGCAAGAATGACAGAGCCATCGCTTGAAAGAGCGAGACGGAGCTGGAATTTATCAGTCTGTTTTTCTGTCTGTCTCTCTGTCCATCTGTCTGTCTCGGTGCCTATCCGTCGATCTGTCCAGATATGTCCAGCTCTCTGCCTATCTCTGTAATTACTATATGCAGGACCGTCTGTCCATCCGGCTGTCTGCCGGGCTAATCTTTCCACTGTCACCTGTCATCACCTGTCTGCCTGCCTGCCTATCTGTCTATATTTTTCTGCCTGACTGCCGATCTACAGCCTGCAAACGAAGCGCTGGCGCGAGAAATCTTGAAATTTTGAATTTCCAAGCGATGAAAACACGTCTTAAAACAAAGCTCCAGTGCGAAACTTCCTTCAAAACCATAACTTCCAAGCTATCAAAACGGAGCTCAGTGCGAGACTTCCTTCAAAGAACTGCACCTCTTCCACAAATCGTCTCGAGCTTCTGACATCTTCCGAGTCGTGAGAATGCGGCGCCCACGAACAAAGCATCCCTGCCGACCCTCTGCTAATCCGCCACGACTGCCAGTGTTTTTGCGACCTGAACGAAACCCCGCACATGCCACGCATTTCGTGAACCGAATTGCTGGCGCCTGCCACACGAAAGGCAATTTTCACATCCAAAACACCTGCTACCATGAGAAATGTTTACGATTTTGACTTCCAAACGTGCTTCATTCCACAGCCGTGCGCACTGGTTTGACATCTTAATTTCATTTAACTTCCGAAAGTGCCCTAGTGAAAAACACCGCATTTCTCTTGACATACCTTCTTCTCTGACATTTCTAATCCTGGACTACTACCTGCTGCAACTGTCCGTAAGTCGCAAGTTTGACTTCCAGACTTCCTTCGACTACACATACAATTGCTTGTATTGACCTCATGGGGCAATCTTGATGCTCAAACGAGCAACATGAGTTTGAGAATGTCTGGCGGCGGACCATGTATGTGGCTACAATCGTTCGGTTGAAACATGCCCAAAACCATTTCCTTACTTGTTCATCACTACTTCCTGGGTGAAAAGGCTGCGGCGCGGCCAGCAAAGGTCCCGAAAAACATGCACCGTTGAGATCGCACTGAGTCACCCTGACATAAAGATGATATGATCTGGAAGATTCTAGAATAGATGGATAAAGGTGCTGATTGTAAGTGTAATTGAGTTCATTCCTTGGAAGTGGTGTTGTTGCAATTCATTGAATCATTGAAGTGGATCTCCCAATTGTGTCATTGAGTCTTGTTTCACACCGCGTGCAAACATTCCGGAGTGTGCATAGTGTGCGAAAGTCGTGACTGGAGCAGATGGGACTTGCTCCTCCTGGGACACCCAAACACTGCGGTCGCGGTCATCTCTGGCCGACTGCAAGCGCTCACGGGAAAGCTCCACTGCCTGAAGGATGGAATTGGTTACTTGATTTTGCTTGCAGCATCTTGCAGCCATTTTCTTATTGCAACATGCCCAAGAGATCTCCCCTGGCACAAGCGCCAAGGCTGTGTTGCTGCTTCTGAACGTCTCTGTCTCACTCGGTTCCTCTCGGTTCCTCTCCCTGGGATTCCTCTCGGTTCCTCACCGGAAGGTTCTGCTTCTCTGCTTGCTGCTCGGCTTGCTGCGCCAGCTGTTGTGACTTGGAGACCCTGGACGCCTCACAGGACTCACAGGACATGTCTGCTCGGGTTGCCCTACGCATCAGGACATTCCCCTCACGCAAAAAGCTACAGAATCTGTGCTGAATCTGTCCCTTTAAAAGGTATTCATCCCCAGGTCTCTGCAGTTTCTATGTTCTTTTCGGTTCTCTCCCAGGTTCTCTCCTCCTCAAATTTCTTTGCCAGCGCTTGCAATGGGTCACAGGCTGCCAGAACCTGAAAACAGCTGGAAGCAAGAGCTTTCGAAAGGATCTGTGGGACCAATGACTGGGTGACAGAACCAGAAAATGCTAAAGGGACGCAAAGGGGCACATCAGCAAAATCAGCATCTTTCCAGAGCTCATTGCTTGATTTGATTGAATTACATATACTTGTACGATGAAGCAATGTTAGGCATGTATCATCATATCATCATTACTTCTATGATGCACTGATGCTTGCAGCAATGATAGGATTTCGATGAGTTGGACGCACCTTGATCACCGCACTCTTGGTGGTGCCGACGGCTGACTCAGCTTGGGCCTGGAGGAAATCCACGATGAAGACTCTGTTGCCATCCCACTGGATTTCACACCCACAAAATGGCAATGGGAATCCAAAGCGGACTTAGAAATCCCTGAAACAGCGCCTGGACACACACAAACCATTGAAACCAATCACCCTTTTCTTGATAACTTGCTGTCCGGATTGATGATTTGGATGATTTGGATTGGTGAATTTGGACGATTTTTCCAGGCAAAGAATGTGCAGTCAACTGCTCTGGTCGGTCCCGTGCCCCGCGCACCAGAATTTGATCTCCAATTGAGGCAGCTTCGTTGAAGAGCTCGTTGGATAGCTGCTGCATCCTGGCTCTGTGAACATGTACGTGTGTGTTTGTGTGCGTGCCCAGCTCTGTACCAAAATGGGTTTGTCAGCGATGAATGAAAACAGGGCGCCTTAGAAAGTAGGTACGGCGATTGCAGGCCGCAGTGAGACAAAGGTTTGCTCACTCTCAGTCCATATGACAACCAATTCATGGATAACAACATGTAACAACCATGTCTTATCAAGTGTGTGCGTGTGTGTGCGCGTGTCTATTGCATTCAATTGCTACGGGTATTGACCGCATGTGTTTGCCCGGCCGGTATTGTATATGTATTTTTTTGCTTGGGCGTCCAGAGATTGTATATGTATGGAAACTATGATTGAATTGAATCGCAACCTCAATCTTGGGTCAGCATCTGAAAACATCTGACTACATCTGACGGCTTTCTATTCTTTTCCTGAACGTGGGATCATGCAAAGCAGAAACTATGCCAGGCTCACCAAACTTGTTGCTGCTGAAC
>VSDK01000981.1:144035-177902 GCA_009767595.1 Symbiodinium kawagutii | reverse complement strand
TACCCGAAACTCAAGTGGCGTTTCTCAAATGTATCGTTCAGATTCTTGAGGTGCATGAAACTGTCTTAGAGAGTGTTTTACACTTCTGTGAGTAGACAGAGTGATGCTGGTTTTTGAGCCCAACCAGAGTGGCATACAGTCACACTGCTCACGCATTCAAGGTAGATAACCCAGGTGCGATTGACATAAACAGCAAGCAAGGCTCAGAACCACCAGCTGTCCAACGACCCAGGTGCATTCTGGTGGGAATAGACCCACATGTCAACCACCAGCTGTTACTACCACAATTCAGAGTTATTCAATTCGCCAGGCACCAACCCGGATCACGACAGGACCATGACGGAAACGCTGCCGAATACACACTTGAAAGACCTCTGTTCAGTAGTTGGTCATGCCAACGTTTCAAGTTGTCTCTTGCTATGTCCGATATGGACGCTCTTGATTGAGATCGAACGGAGTTGCAAAAATCGCAGGTACGTGATCCCAGCGTCCCAGGATCATATCACAAGCTTTGGTTAGGTGTCTTCGTTGGCACCTGCCCTAACCAAGCTCCAGGTGCCCCCTGCGGGTATTGTTTTTTCAATGTTGAATGACAAATGATGAATCCTTGGAAACAGGAGTTGACTCACACACACACACAAACACATATATAGATATATACATTGTATATATTGTATGCATATATATACTTACTTGTTACTATTGGTATGTACCTCGTTTCGACAGGTTGCAACTGCATGACACGTGGGTAGATCAGCAGCTTCAGGTGAGCCTGATTAGGATCAGCTTCGTCGGGCGTGACCTCACGACCACCCCAAGGGCCCCACAAATGGCCACACAAATGGCTCCAGAAGTATCCACAAGATGCACAAGTTGACAAAAGTTGACAAAAGGATCAGCTTCTGTGGGTTTTTTGCCGACCATTCGGATCTTCAGTCGTGCCGATCTCAGGCAGCAGCAGCTCCACCGAGATCCTCAGGAGTTTTATTCCCTGCTGAGTCGTTTTGCTCCTCGACTCCATTGGCGTCACCTCCATACCTGCGATGCTGGGACATGTTGGGACATGGGCATTTAGGGCCTTTTAGGGGTTCAGAGCAATAAATGCAATAACTAAAAGAAATATATATATATATATAGAGAAATCAGAAATAAGTCGTGATACTTGTAGGCTTCACAAGGTCTGATAGGGTAAGTGCAGCCCACCAACCCACAGCGCATTCATGTTCACGCGTGAGACCATCTGAAACGTCTGCTGGCAATTTTAGTCAGCAAAGGACTTCCAACGATTTAAAATGCAAAAGATCAGAAAAGTGCGCGTTACTACGCTACATGGAGGCCACTCCCATAGTTCAACTTTATTGGGAATAGAGCAAACAGTCGAACACGTCAACTGACAACGAGAAATTAGCTCGCAGGACTGGCCTTCCCGGCAGCCTCACAAAGATAAGGAATTTGAATGTCTAGGTCTAAGCCTCATCACTTCGTGATGCCAGGCGGCTTCTTGTTCCAACATCCAAGTGGAAAATTCCTGAGGCCGAACCTTCCAAAATGCCAAGTGCACTAGGTCTTTGCTAAGCGAATTTGGCACTCTTTCAATTGTCGGCCCCACTACCCTTGTTGCGGCAGCACTGTTCACCTCCTCAACACTGTCGGCAAAACAGCAAGGCATCCAGAAGGGGCGCCATGAAAAACCCAACAGTTTCGCCTCGATCGAAGCAGTTAGATGTTTCTTCAAAAAAACTGAAATTCTCAAGAACTAGATAGACATGTACAAAATGAGATAGAAACCCCACCTGACTGAAAAACCAGATGAAACAACGATGATGTCGCCAGCCCTTTGACACTTAGAGGACAACACGAGCAAATGTAAAAGAACTCCGCAAGAGCAACTTCAGCACAACTCGGGCGGGTTTAGGGCATCTCATGTGCTGGTCTTGCATTCTTTTGATTCGTTTGGTAGAAGAGGGATGATAAGGGTTTGGGCAGACCACAATAGACCAGACGAGTTTTCGGGGTTGTTGTTCCGGGGTGAAAGTAGTTGAGTGCAAAGAGGGAGAAAAAAAACTTAAAACAAAAATGTTTTCCAAATAATGCTAACAAGTTCATAAGCTTGGTTGCATCTGGCATAACCTTGGGCGCATCAACGGCATCCTCCTGTCTAAAAGCTGGTACCAACGGACTCCCGGCCACCCATGGCTGGAATGGACCCTGTGATGGTCTTGACCGGGCTGGGGTGGCGGTGTCCACAGCACCTCCCACTGAACACATCTTGTTCCCTTGCTCTGCCCACATTGTCCCGGTAGGACTGCGGCCCGAAGGAAGGACCATGGAATCGTCAGAGCGCAAGACTTTGGCAGAAATTTGCTGAGGGAATATCCGAGCTCCCTCGATACCAAGGTGGTCCTTGGTGAATTTCCCGATTTGAAAGATCTGAATCGGCCGGAGATTGATAGTTATGCTCATTCCTATGTCTTCACGAATGAGCACAGTTCGTTCGAAAAGCCGTCGCGCAAATTGAAGTCTCCTTAGCCAGTTGATGCAGTTCAGAGCCCAAAAAAACAGTCACAAATTGAAGCAAAACGTGGATACGCATGAAAATGCAAATCCATTCCACTTTTCTCTGCTCCATTCCATTCCATTCCAGTTACACAATTCTCAGACATACAGAAGTACCTTCATTGCACTACACTACACTATACTACACTACATTACATTGCATGACATGACATCACATGATCTCAAATTACGTTTTCCAGTTCTTACACAAATACACACACACAAACACAAACACAAACACAAACACAAATACCTGTCTACACACCTAAATGCAGTACCTCCATACACACACACACACATGTACACATCAGACGCAAAATATGACATACATGATATACGCAAAGTACATCATTGCATACATAAAATTACCATACATTGTACATACAATACATCGGATAACAACATCAATCAAAAGACAAAAATCACATAACACAACATACGCACATACATCGCACATACAGTATCATATAGCATCATACAGCATACATTGGTTGAGGAAAGCGTCTTGGTCAGCTTCGTCTGTTCAGTCGCAGCAGGAGCGGAAAAGCTTGCTGAGACTTGTGCTGAGACTTGCAAGAAGCTTTCGAAAGTGGCAGAGACACTCGTTGGACCGATCCGCCCATTCTTTGCTGAGACTTGTCCATCCTTCTGAGTGATCCTCCCTCCATGCCTTGGACCGATTGCCATACCCCGAATGAGATCATGGGAGTTGTACGGATCTACCGAAAGGGATGTGATAGAAACATTAATAGTACCAAATAGTACCAAAAGGATCCAAAATGGATGTAGCCAGTGCAGCTCAGATTCAGCACGGAAAGAGTTGTGTCCCCGGTTCGTTTCTGAGTGAAGGCTCGCAGGGTCAGGATCAGCGGCTCCCACAGTATGACTTTGCAGTCCGGGCAGTGAAGAAGCACCTGCACTTCCTTCCCACATGCTGCCTTAGCCTGCAGAATCAGCGCGAATGGCTTCCCCATGCCTTGGCAGGACGCGGACTTAGCAAGAGTATTGGTCAGGGTCATATCAGTACTTTTGGCCCTTTTGGTCGCCACTTTTGGCGCGTTAGAATGGTAGAATTAGTAGAGTAGCGTTTTGGCAAAGTTACAGGTCCGGTCTTTCGGCCCCATGTGAAAAAGGGAGTCAAACATCGACGGGATCATTTCGATCCATTGCGTGATCTTCACCACGTCTTTCGCTGCGGCATGCGTTTTGCCACACTCTGGGGAGGAGATGCTGAAGTTTTTCCTTGGAATCAGAGCCATAACAAGCAGCTTTGAGTAAGATGGGATCGAGGACGCAAAGGTCCGAGCACAATTTCAGAAGAAGAAAAACAATGTAAAAAAAGTCGAGGGATAAAAAGGGCGGGCCTAGACCTGCTCATGCTAAGCGTCAGTGAACACAGCAAGTTGAAAGGAGCCAACTTTCCATCTGCCTGGGGGTCTTTCTCAAGCACTTCAGCATCCACAGCAAAGTCCTGGAAGTTCATGTGCAGGAACAGAGGGCGATAGCGCCCCCCCGGGCGCCAGAAAGGAATCCACACCTCCCGAGAGTGGGCTGGCTGCGGCAAGTGCGGTGCTTGCCATGACTACAAAGTGCGGCTAATCTGTTGCGGTCGCGGTTCAAAATCCTCCCAAAGGTCCCCAGACTATATTTCTTAGCTTCACGATATGGGGGTCCAGCAAAGGCGGCTTTGGGACATGCGGGGCCGAAATATGGTATTTGCGTTGCATGTACGGGAGAGCATGATGTTTGTTTTTGGGCGGTTGTGCAGCTCCAAAACAGCAAAACAACAAGACTGACTTTGTTTTCAAGCATACCTGCTTTGAAGTATGAGCATGAACAGTGACTCCACATTGATAGGAAACGAATCACGGTCAATTGTTAAAATATGGGCTCGTTTCAAAATGTTTGTTCCTGAAAACGGTCGTAATACCGTAGTTCCATGGGGCTCCGCCTTGTGGCGCAATTGTCGGGGCACCACATCTAAACCATAGCAATGAACCACACTTTCTTCAGATTTCGACAACTGTATCTAGCGCGGACCTGTTTTACTCGGAGCTGCTAGAGCTAATATCTGTCTGCTGTGGCAGAAAAGGAAAACAAAGGTCTGGTCAGGCAGGGTCTTGGTCTGTGGGGTTTTTCTAGCGCGGATCTAGCGCGGATCTAGCGCCAGAGGAACGTTTTCACTGGGCTGCAACTTTGGGGAAATTGTGGAGATCATGGATTGCGAAAGTCGGCCAACGCATCGAGATGAACGACAAGTATCTGGTATAGACATGTTGTCTTTACCACTGAGCTTGAGACTTAGAAGGAAAAGGCTATGGAGAAGAATCGCAATTGAAAAGGATGCAAACAAATACATGATTCAAAAAAAACTAGCGCCAAACAAGCGCGAAACTAGCGCTAACATGGGGGAAAGCAAAATCACTGCATATATACATGACTCCGCCTTGTGGCGAAATTGAAAAACAACATCAACAATTCTAATATGGTCATCGGAGACTAAAAACCTATCAAGCATTTTTGAACGGATGCCATATGTTGCCTGTAGCTATGACATACTAAAACTCAAGGCGCATCTTTGACCCTGAAGGCTGACAGGAAGAAAATAAAGAAAGAAAATAAGGAAAAATATAGAAAACTAAATGATTATAAATATTAAGAAAATGAAGTCGTGCTAAGCTTTGCAGCCCGCCTCCAAGCCACTCCATCGCAGCTCCCAAGTGCCACTCGCACTGGGCTCGTGCTCGCCATCTGAGTCCGAGCACGACTCCTCTCTGTCTCCTTCCTCGAGGTCCAGCTCTCGACCTTCCAACTCTTCCAACTCCTCCAGCTCCTCCAACTCCTCCAACTCCTCCAACTCCTCTTCAAGAGAAACATGAAGAGAAACCCAAGAGAAACCGAAAAGAAGATTTCATATCATGTGATTGAATATTAGTACATGTATGTAAAATTGTGTAAAACATATGGATCATATATTCAATATCAGAGGTAGAAACATTATTTTTGAAGTATCAATGGCAGTATCTTTGAAAAAATCAGCCAGCAACATATTTCTCGCACTTTCACATGGGTCGGTCGTTCTATGACGTTGCCTGTATGCAGAGGGTTGGCAAAACTGATCTCACATACTGTGACAAGGTCTTAACTTCTAGGCGGAGTATAGCAGGAACGAAAAATGAGACTGAGAAAAGGTGTCGGTAAGAACAAGGATGCTGATGCATGCTGTACAATGACGGAAGGAAATGGGAAGAATATGGAAGAATACAGTAAAAAGATTTAATCCATGGCCAAGTACCACCACCCAGCTGCCTCTGCCTCTTCCTCTGCCTCCCGTGCAGCTACCATTGCGTTGCCTTCTCGACCCACTGCTTTGGCCAAAACGTCGCGATAGCAGGAGACAATGTCCTTAGACGAGCCAAGTGGGGCTGCCTTTCCCAATTTGGCCCGAAACGAAGATAGAGGAGAACAGCCACGCACCAATGCCTGCTGAGGTTGCTGGACAGTTTGTAATCTATCCCCGCTTCATCCATACACAAAGCTCATCTTAGCCCCATCATTGACTACGCAATGCTTGACACAACAGCACTCCGCATCCCTGCGCTTCTTCGGCTACGACACGGGATATGCGAGGTGCATCTGTAGCTCCTCAACTGGCTGCATTTTTTACACGCCAAATCTGCAGTACTGAGCTTGCCCCTTTTTTGTAGCAGTTCCAGTTCAAGGAGAAACGAAGCTTCGGGTTTTCAAAGAGAGAAGAAGCTTCTTGTCTTCGAGGCAGGAGGAAGAGAATTTGAAAGCTCTGGTAATAAGAAAGGTTAGATCTTTTAACCTTTCAACATCTTTCAACTCAATCTGTCCTGAAGCTGCTTCTGCTGTTGTGGGCTCGGCTTCAAGAAAACTCGACTTCCAGGGATCAATGGACCAGATCGCTGGACCACAGTGGCCATCAGAGAGCGATATTTAAAGCGATACCCAGCCTTCAAAGAAACGCAGCAGGAACCAGCTAGAAGCGCATCGCTTTCAATGGCATTCATTCACATATCATCACATATTTATGTACATATGTAGGTATAATTAGGTATATACAGTATATGTGCGTGTGCGGATCTGAATGCGTGTCGAAACCAGAAATTGCAAGAATCAGCAAATGCACATACATAAACGAATGCTTATGCTTCAAAACAATCCCTGAAACAGTGAAACACTGATTACAATGAAAGAAGAAAACATCGTGTCCAAAAATATCTGAAACATTCTGAAACTGGTACTGATGCTACTGCGTGCTGCCGGCCGTTGCGTCTCACGTTACCATGTTTCACCAGGATGGGTAGTCACTGCAGCGAAGCAACTAAGAAAGGGCATATCATAATATTATATAATATGCCGAATCTTGTGTCATGATGTATCAGCTTCATGTATCATTAATGGCTTCTTGTATTGCTTACGCATCGCATCGCGCCTTGCGCACCAGTTCCAGGAACTTCAGGGGCATGGACCGGCCCGAGAATTTGGCCAGCACCCGGTGCAGCGTGTAGTACCACCAAACGCGCACCACCGCGGGCCGCTCCTTGGGCGTCACCATGGGATCCAGTGGAGTCACGTTGGGACGCCATCGGAATGCAGCATCCCACGCCAGCCAACTCCTGAGGGAAGGACTTGCCTGTGGAGGTCAGAAGATCGAAATTTGCGAAGATCAAAGAAGATTACACTAGCCAACTAGAGCTACAAGTAACTTACAATAACTTACATATGTGTTATTGAAATTCAATTTCCAATTCATTACACTTCACACTTCATTCATCTTCATTACCTTGCCATCAGATCCGCATTTTTGCGGATTCATGACTGTGATTCTTGTCTTCCATCCTTTTCTTTCGGAACAACTCAGAGGCACAACACGCTTCTCCTGAAACAGTGGTGCAGGTGTCGCACAGAGTTTAACTGAACATCATCCACCATGACCGTCACGGGTCTAACCTTGGTTGGGTCATGGTCATGTGAACTGAGATGTCCTGCAAACATCGCTTAGGGCCATGCAAATCACCATAGTTACCCTCCTAGGGGATGCCAAAAAAACATCAAGAATCAATAGCCACATAGCTTACATATGCTTACATTGTGGGCCAGTGGCCAATCTGTGCATATCTAGGTGACACTTCATTAACCAGTTCGAGGCCATGCCGCAACTCAAATGCCGGAATCTGCACCCCTGACCAATGAACTCGATGGGATGTAAAGCCCATGAACAAAACGTGTCCCCTCATCAGCTAGTGGACATTAATCAGCATGGGTCCCATGTGGCTCCATCTGACCTTCTCTTCACTCTGAGTGCCTGTTTCATGTTGCTACTGAGGCTATCTTTAATGCTCGTTTGATACAGCTGAAACGGAGACCAGGAGTTGACCGAGACACCTGCAGTGTCCAATGCCAATGTTCCTGTTCATTCTCCTTAGATACGGATCCAACATCTGACCTTCGCTGAAAAGTAACAAGGTTTTCCAAACATTCAAACCATCCAAGCACAGCCCTCCCCCCAAGTCGCAAGTGAAACATTTTGAGATCCATCTGGAGGCCACTAATTCCTCACACGATTCTTTTACACCCACGCCGGACTGTGTCAAGGAGTTGTGACCCCGCGGGCTAAACTATTTGGGATGAAGTCATGCGATCATGTCATCGAAGCAAGGCACTACTCCTGCCTGAGTTATATATGATTTAACAATATCTTACATGTTCGTTTAAAAAACTGATATTATGCTTTGGATAGGTTTCGATCAGGTCTTCAGGGAATTTCGAAACTTGTTAGTCCAAGTCCATCGTTACTATGAGCATACATTGAATATCATTGAATTACATTGATATGTTGGAGAGTGCGCTCTAGCTCGCTGACCTTGTACGGGGCTGTCTGGATCGAGGACCGAGTTCTTAGAGTCTTAAGATGTCCCGAAGTTCAAATGGAAAGAAATGATACGTAAGGAGTCATGGCAAAAGCAGAGAAAAAGATCGCGAAAGCCTAGAAATCTCTAGAAATCGAAGCTGTCGGCTGAGGATCGCCAACAGGGATAGTTTCTTTTGCCCTGCGAGAACGATGAGAACGGGTCGATGAGGAGATTTGAAAGAGTCGCACAATGCGAATCCTTTTCCCGTCTCGCCCCAACAAACATGAATGGTCCGAAGATGTCCGAAGGACTCCCCTCCCAGATCTGCCCACTACATCACAAAGAGTCAATCGTTCAATTTAGGCAACTTGCCGAGGCTCGGGAATGGCAGCGGCTTGGTCCTCTATGTCTGAGCTGAGGCGGCTCCGCGAGGTTCGTGCATCCGATGCGGCAGATGCGTCTGAGCTGATGCGGTTCCGTGTAGCTCGTGTGACGCGTTGTACGCCTTCCACGACACGTGTCCGGATCGTGCTTCCAAAGCGGACACTGGAAGGATCAGCCGTTATGGCGTCGCAAGTGTCATCCTCCCGTGCAGTTGGCATCCACACATATCCAAACATAAACAATCAAGATCTGACCTCAGCCTCTTGGCATCTCTTAGTTCATGCTTTGCTCCTATCCACTCCTCATGACACCTATCCTGACACTAGTCACAAGACATATCTTCTTTCTATGCTTCAAATATGCCACTCTCTCCGCACCTCACCGCCTTCAGGACCTGCCTTCAAGGACCTCAAGGAGTTTCAAAAACCACCGTCCCAATCGGTGACCCAGGGCCCATCAGATCCACACATAAAAATCATGAAACATCCAATGTAGCATCATCCATTGTGTGAGCATAAACTCGCGCGAACGTGCGATATTCAAGGCAAGGCACACCCAAGGAATCATGAGGACGTTGTGTCTTTCGGGCCAACGCTCCATTTGATGCAGCCGCTCTGAAGCATCAGAGAATTTCTGCCGCAGCTCTGCGAAGGCCCAGGACCGGAGCCGTTCTGCAGTGTTCAGCTGGACCTGCGACCAAAGTCTTCCAAAATTCGAACACTCGGTGCATCATGGTGCATCATGGTGTGTCGTGGTATGGTATGGTGTACCAATCTCTGTGTATGCATGGTATCACGGTATGCATGCATCTCTGCATTGACATAAGCCCACGCGAAATCCCCAACAGCGCCAAACCGCTTGCAATCCAATGCGATGAAAAACGCAAAGCATGCAAACCTTGTCTTTTGCAGACCAAAGGCTGGAGAACAAATACACACAAAAGAAGAACTGGAAAGGTTCTTCCTTTGCAGCCTACTGTTCGCTGGTTCAGCTAGTCTAGTCTGTCCATCTTTTTGGAATTAATCACGACCATGCAGCTGCCTTCAGCGGCCAATCCTTCTGGGCTGGCATGAAACTACTTTGGCATACTTTGGCACTTCGCTCAAATGTGCCAGGTCAAAAAACATTTCGTGCGCCAGGCAACCTCCTTAAAAACCAAGAACCGGGAACCTAGAAGACAACGACCCATGCCGAAGATGCCCCTCGAATGTTCCCGGAACCCAGGAGAAAGCAACCCAGGATGAAGTTTTCAGAGGTTCCCGGTTCCCAGCACAAAGGTTTCCAGAACCCAGGTTCCCTGGACACATCAGGGCGACTGAGCGGGAGGGTGCCCAGGATCACCCCAGAAGCTAAATGTGCTGAGACCCCTTTGCTACCGCGGAACCTGTTGGGGGAAATATGCCTATACATAGCTACATTTGATATGTCAAGGTATGCATAGGTATATATGTGCGTCTTAAATGTATATGACATATATGAGTAAGTGAGTTAATATCGTGATGAATCTTTAGATCATACTTTCTGCCTACACTTGAAAAACACCTTGTATATAAATGAGGGGCCAAATGAGATAATGTGTGGGGATGTTCCCTGAATCTTAAATGATCAGCGCCGGATGGTGGTGAATCCCTTGTCGTAAACTTCTCCGATTCGGAACAGCTTTGGCCAACCCCTGCCATCTTGTGCACCACGCGCTGTGGCTTCTCAACTGTGAGGGTCTTCTTTTGCCAGGATTCTTCGGGCCCAAATGGATGCACATAAAAGGACAACCGTGCCAACTGCAAGTTCCTTTGCTGGCGAGGGTCAAGTGCTGTTCTGTTGCTTAGATCTAGTACATGCTAATACTTCTGAAAGCCTCTCTCGAAGGATAGTCACTGCACCAAAAGTCAAGATGTATCAACTGAACATGTGAAAAGTCATGTGAAATATTATATTTATAATATTTTATAATATTACAGTATAGTGAGATTCAATGAAATATTTTTGTGAAATGCTCAGGTGCTGCAACCTGCTCTCCCCTCACCTTGGTGCAGCCGCGGTTCATGTGCTTTCCTGCCTGGCGCATCAGCTTCATGGAATCTACTTTCATACCTGGCGGCAAAATGGAGACACGTGGAGATGGCATTCCATGGCATTCCCACATTGCTAAGCCAAACAGTGCGCATACTGAGCATCCCAAAGAGTGGAAAGCTGACGAAAGGGCGCGATGGCTCACCAAAAGCGAAATGGGCACTTTCGGGACAGCTTGGAACCAGACCCTCCCGCAGATTTAACGAAGAGAACCTTCCATCTACACTCACACCGGGGCCACAGGTGACACTTGGCACTTGCGCCGAGAAACCGAGACTCAAGCAGCCATGCCCCAAAGCACCATCAGAATCTTGAAATTGAAGCGAAGCATTTTGGATGTCCAAGTCCAAATGTTGCAGGGCACTGTCCTTTCACAGGGACAAATATGCTCTGGATTGGCACTTCGAATTACTGTCTTCCAACATTGTTGTAAGTTATGTTTCTTTTCTGCCTGTGAGTGTGTGTGTGCGTTTGCTTTTCCAATTAATTCAATATGATTAAATATGTATATATGTATATATACATAGATATACTGTTTTTACATCAGGCCTGCAACAAATTCTTGAAGCGTCTCATCCCAGAGTTCAAGACCACTCGGAGCTTTACGTGCATTCGCTGCGCAAAATGTCCCAAACCTCTGGAAACGCCGGAACGACTCTTCCAGCTGCGAGATTTCCGGGAAATCTTTGAACCCAAGGAATCTTGCGACCTGAGAGGATGACACACATCAGAATTGAACAAACCAAACTCGGATTTACACTGACTGCCGTGGAACCATGGAAGTACTTGAGTTGGACCACAGCATGCACACTTCACCCTGCACAATTTTTTAGAATTCAAAGGATTGACAAACTAAGAAAAATTAGGCCTAGTATTAGGCAAAGAAAAATGTACTGAAGATACAACTCAAAGGCATTTGAGCATGCGCCACATCAGGAAATGGTGCAGAGAGCCGCTGGTAGATTAATTCCACCACCCGGGCCTTTGCTCCTTCTACTGTTCCAGCTTTCCAGTAACTTCCATGGCTGCCACCAGCTTCAGCTAATCCACGCCCCGGACCCATCACCAGCAGCAAATTCTTTATGCGAACTTTGGTAGTGCCATGGGTGAGGCCTCTAAAGGCAGCCGGGCCTTTCGCAGTGTGCGTGAAAAAATCGATGAACAAATCCTCAATGAGGCCTCCGGATCGTCATGTAGTCGATGCCAGGTTGCAAAAATGAACGAACCCCATCCGCATCTGACCCCAACCCTGAGGATGATGATGAAGGTACCGATGACAAAAATGACGAGGACAATGACAAACCGTGACAATGACGATGATGATGATGATGATGATGATGATGATGATGATGACGGCGGCGGTGGCGGCGATGACGATTGTGGCACTGGTGACGATGCACCAATGGGCAATGAACATAAGTAAGCAATTGTCTCGTTTTGATGATCCACGGGTGGTCAGTCAAAAAAAATGAATTGCACTCTTACCACTTTGAATGGAGATATTGCTCATGGTGGCTGTTTTTACTACCTTTCGCAACACATTTGCATATACATCTGCGGCTGCATGCTTGTGCGTGTGCATGTGTCAGACAACACCAAATAAGTAAGTGCATCCTACTGGTACTTTTGCCAATCCCATTCTGCTCAGGTGACCGACATTCATCAACCATTTGATGACACCATGGCCACCATGGTTTACCATATTTTACCAACACCATCAGGAACAATTTGTACTGCAAAAGTCTTCGAGTAGCTGTTTGATGTTGTTCCTCAGGTTTTCTTTGTCATGTTTCGAAAAAGACAACTGTTTGAGGAACCTCCAGAGTTTGGTTTTGCGCCTCCAGAGAGGGTGACGGGCAAGTGCAGGTCTTGAAAGGCTTCAGGTTTCAGTGTCGCTTTCTCGATGTGCACCATAGAGCCAGGCACGTCCACGTGGATGTTGGTGGGTGCCACTTCGACCATATTTCCATACTTTGCCATAAAGATCTCCTTGATGTCACAGTGGCAAGGACTGTGATTTTGTGACAAATCATTTTTAATGCTAAGATTCCAACATGTTCGGATGCACTCCTTTGTTTGAGATATTGTACAGTCCAACATCAATTTCCCGGTTCCTGCCAGTAACGCAAACAAAATGTCAGCCTACACATGATGAAGGGCGGCATACGGTATAGCGGGCAAGCGTCCACAGCCTTCGCACTCATTAAAGTGTTGGCGTGAAAATGGCTGCCAGAGACCTGAGCTGACGAGATGACTTGACGGGCAAAATATGCAAAAATATGAAAACTTCATGTAGAATCAGCAGATGCAGCAGGTCTCAATCGGTGACAAGGGACCTGAAACCTGATAGCAAGCAGTCGAATACAGCGGTGCAACAATAACAGCAACGCTGTTACAGTGGCAATGTTGGCTCTCTCATTCGTGGATTCAGCCAAATAATTGGTGTACCAGGAGGCATAAAACAGGCCCCAAGTGCCTGACAGGGATTTTGACATCATGGTTGCCACGGCTCTACCATTCAATTCCGATATTCTTTTTGCTCACCATGACAATGACCTCTGAAATTAAAAGTATCCCTCGTGACACGTGATCAAAACTAAAACATTCCAGGTGGATTGAACATTTTGAGTGGCACAATGTTCTACACTTCAGAGTTCAGCACCTGCAACGAGAACGCAGATTTCCAACTTGTTGTACATCGGACGGAAAAATCGCTCACCGCCCTGTGCTTTCGCCCGTGCCAAAAACTCCCAGAAAAATGCAACGATCAAGACATAGCCGAAAAGCTCTGACGTCAAAGGGAACGCATCCTCACAAGGGGATACGAGGGTCATGTTCATCTTTGGTGCCTTATTAGCTGGAATTTCCAAGCGAGATGATTGAGATCAGGCATCCAGATCAGGCATCGAGATCAGGCATTGAGACTAGGCTTGGCCACGCCATCACATAAAGCAACAAGCAACAAAAATCAACAAAGCGTAACAAATTTATACAAATTTGTAACTGTCAGAGCCTATTCCCAATTTTTTGCCGCACAACAAAAATAAACTTCACAGGGGTCTTGGTCAGGGTGGAGGCGATGTCAGAACGTCCTGGAACTCCATGATGGAGTAGAAGACGGTAGCAAGAAGCATCGCTGCTTGGGTAGTCCGGTTATCAGCGCATCGCTGCATCCGAACGAAGAACAGCCGGCTGTGCTTCTCTAATTGGCCTTGGCAAACAAGGTACGTCTTCCCGATGAGTCGATGTATTTTCGGCAGTTGCGTATTTCATATTATGAGCAACACATGGCGAAAATGGCGGCCCGGTAATTGCGGCTCTCCTGATTGGCAAGAATTGAAAACTTCCGGCTGAAGCGTAGGGAGAGATGTTTCATGATGTTTCATCTATTTTCATATGATGTTTCCAAGGGCGGGAGAGGCTTCCACGAGAACGTCCGGGCTGCGGTACTGACAACAAACCGATACTGATACTGACAAATGCTGCAAGATACTAGGTGTTCAGGAATTGGTCTGCCAGTGATCAGTCTGATTAGGGCACAGTGTCCCCACACATCGTTCATACACATGAGTATACACTAATGTGTATATGATGGTTATAAGTTATGTGATGTATTAATCTGCATTAAGGGGTTGGGGGGGTTCCTGATTTGTCTGTGATGCAAGGGACAAACATGACATTTACCGTTGCCGTTGCAACAAACATCTTTGATGTGAAGGTTTTTTTCCGCAAAAAGCTTCTTTGTGGCAGTGCTTGGCAGTGTGAATTGCTGTCATACACGCAAGTGACGTGAAAGTGTTTGTCGTGGAAAGCCATTCTGCGAAAAGGTGCTATGGTGTACAAAAGTTGCCTTACAAACACAAGTTCCAAGGCTATAATACTGCGCGAAGCGCTTTGCTCAATCAAGTGGTGTGTAAAAGCCTTGATGTAAAGAAATTAGTCTAAACCGGCCATCTTGTTCGCATCCCCGGAATGATGGGCGAGACAGAACCATCATTGTGTAAAGCCACCTTGCCTTGTGCCCAAAACTTGCCCGCGTAAAAGTGTTGCAAAAAGCTTTGCTGGGTAGAAGCTGTGCTGTAGGAACACGAGGTATGTGCTGCAAACACAAGTTACAGAAGTTGCTGTGCAACGGCATTGTGCAAGAAAAGCAACAAAGCGCGCGTGGGAAGAAAAGCGGAGAAAAAAAAACACACACACAATACAAAATCGAGCCCAATATTTGCAAAGTTAGTGAGCACTCGATTGCGTAAATGCTTTGCTAAAAGCAGCATCTTGCAACGAGAGGAAAAATGAAAATAAGACGATAGGAGCAGAGAGAAGCAGCAGAGACGAGACGAGCAGACAGCACGAATGAGATGGGGCGGTCATTGACGTCTTATCATCTCGTCACAGGGGCGATTGGCTTGCTTCTCTTGACCTGTCCTGCCTTCTGGTAGAGACACCGTGAGGCGACATGCCTGGGGGGAGAACACGCCAAACTTGCAAACAACCTTTTTGCGAAAGCCAAAAGGGCAAGAGACTTTTGTACTCATTCATCCAATACTTCTGCCGTTGAGCTTGTCTTCGGCGCCATCGCAGGGTGCTTTGCACAGAGACACCATGGAAGTCTCCCCAACTGCGCAGCACTCGATATCCACACAATACCAAGACTGTAGCTTTGTCCTTCCAGCAAGCTGGGCTGTTGCAACACGCTAGAAACTCGATGAAACCACGCATCAACACGCTAGAAACTCGATGAAAGTTGTGCCACTACTGGGTGGATGTCCCCACCGGATCCCAGGGTTTAGAGTCCTGATCTGAGACTGAGGTAGGAATCTGATCGCCCAGAAAGGCTACCAGCAGTAAATAGAAGCTCATTCCACCACGATACGCCATCACAGCCATGACCTCACCACGACTCATCACGACTCTGTATGCTGCACTGCTGAAACCTAACTACCGGTCTTTTTCACACATCTTCCACAAAGCTCCGGCTTCAGCAACTACATGTTGGATGATGCATATCGTCTTTGTGGTGCAATTCCTCCGGTCGATCTTTAGTTGATGCCCATCACGTTTATTCTGAATTTCTTACTCGCTTTTTCTTGACCGGGATGTGGCTTTGCAACTTCTTAGGCAATCATGCTCCTTGTTATGCCCGCATCTGAATACCTGACATGATCACATACATTCACATGCACAAAACAAGAAAAAATCCACTAGGAATCGGCGCCCAAACAGGATGCCCAGCATGGCTCTATGTATAAAACAGTCTGTTCATGTCTGTCCTATTCTACCGGCAGTCCTGGATTTTTGTTCGCCTTTTGAAACGACAACTCCCGAATTTCGATCCTTTTGTTTGGCCAGGCCCTTCAAGCAGACTTGACCACTTGACCCCCGAATTGGACCAACACCAGGCAAATCCAAGCAGCAAAAGCTTCCAGTTGATGATAGAGTGGAATCATCATCCGCCTCAACAAAGTGCAACAGGATGGCGGCACATTTACCCATGAAATGTCAGGGAGACCCCGAAGAAAAGCATGCTTTGCGTGTCCCAAAAATTCTGCAAAGAGTAGAATGCTTGAACCACTGCCGCTGGCACTGAGCGCCTCCAAGACTTGAATCTCCAGATCGGACCTGCTTGCACCGAAACCTTGCGGGGCAGCACAGCCGCATCCCACGTTTGTTGCGCACACCCGCGGGATTCCAGAGATTTCTGGAGAGTAGGATGCTCAAATGCATTGAAATGATAGAGGTTTAACTCAAGCATGTTGTCAGGCGTCATGAGGATCCCAGGGAGTCATTCTAAATATTCTAATTGAAATGGTATATGAATTTGTTAATGTGTTTTTCTTTTTTTTTGCAGTGGCGTCCAAAGGATTTGCCCGACAACCTGAGCTGAAGCTTTTCTGCAGCACAGGTAGGCATTACATCACACCGAAGGTGCTAATGAATTTGGTAAAGCAAAAAAAGGGATATGCTGACGTTGGAACTTAACATGTCACTGGGCATGATGCGCACTGGAGACAAGTCTCTGGATTCTAATGCCGGCGCCTTCTAGTATCTACTAATCAGTGTCACATTAATGTCCCGAAAACAGACCTGGAATCGAAGCGAAAGATTTAGTGCTTCTGTTGTATGATTCACCTGCCTGGCATGCCTTCAGCATTGCCCTTCATGGGAGCCTACGACACATCTCTTAGCCAAGCAGCACGAATGCAAACCTCTAAAACGGTCATCACTGCAAGCGGCGCACCAGTGAACCAAACGAAGAGCACAAAGCTTGTAAAGGTCTCGAACCTATTTGGACCCAACCTTGGTAGGTCGCGTCAGCAAATCTAATCTCATCTAATTTCTCTCTCTAATTAGTACTCATGAATTTGTCCTCGGCGTTTCAGAAATGAATTAGGTAATCTATGACTCAATCGTCCATCTCTTCGTCGCTCGCATACACTTTTATACACTCTAATACTGTATCTCTTGGTCATTCTAGGATTCTCTATGTATCTCTGCGGATGGTGCCATGTACTGTGCTCGCTGTACATCACTGCACTGAATTTGTGTCCTGCAGCCATCCAGCCCCACACTCTGCACCACGTTTGCAATCTCTTGCATCTTCTATATGCAAGCTGCAGGTGGGCTAGCCAAGCGACATATACACACTGCAATGACCCAGGGTCAGGATCCAAAAAAGACCTGGAAGCAAGGTCAGGACCGTGGCAAGGATTGGCAAAGTGGTTTACGTATATCCCAATGAGGTGCAATGTGGGCTTTCTTGCAGCGAGGGGCTGGCAAGATATTGCGTGCTTGCACTGCAACCGGAATGGCTGTGCGGCAAAATCATGTATCCCCAAAGAAAGGACTTAAAACGCATTTTATCGCATTTTAGAGAAATCACAGGATAGTCTTTGTTGGGGGGTTCAGCGAGCCTGTTCTGGTGAGCCTGCAGCATTAACCCGACCTTGTGATGTTTTCGAGGTAATCCACTGCTGCGCGCTGCACCACCGACGCGTTTGAATTGGACTCATCATAGACGTGGTGCTTGCTCGCCGGTTCCGCCAGTCTGGAAGAGACTGTGTGGAACCTCGACGTCCCGAGACAGGCACCATGGACACAGAACGCCGGCCCCCGCCGGGACCCGAAGGACTCGGAGGAGCCCGTCCCATGAGTTCCATTGGCCTGTTCCGAGTCCCTGCCGTGGCCGATGAAAGGCCACAGCCTCCGAGAAGGTCGCCATGGGGCGGTTCACATCAGGCCGTTGGAAGCCTTTCCATTGTGTCTGAGCCAAGAATATGGAGAGTAGACTCGGTAGGCCAAACTCAACATTTCAAGAACGGAGCAAATCAACAAAAATTGACGCCGGATCAACTAATCAGCCAACAATCAAATGGGCATTTCTCAAAATAGGGGAACCCGTGAAATCATCCAACCACCGAAATCTGAACAACCTGTCCAAAAGCTGAAGCCAACTGCAGGACTGTCGGACCATGTCTAATTTGGAAAATGAGTTCAGTCAATTTCAGACTCATGCCACCTTTCCATACCTTTCCTAACTCTAAGTTCTACCAATGCTCTTGGCTGACAGCATGAACTTTGCATGAACTGTACGGCGACAGCATCCCTTTGTATCCCTTCATCATCTTGTGTGGCCTGGTTCACTACCTAATTGTATAATTCTCATGTCAGTTTCTGCAGGAGCTCGAGCAATGTGCGAAACTATGTGATGCTCCAGCCAGTCACGTGCTGGAAAAAACACAGGGTTGATTTTTGGAACACCTAGCGGAGATATGTACAGATCATCATGAGATCATCACTAGTGGCTAAGGCTTTGTGTGGCGCAGATCTGCAAATTGCAGGTTTAAGAAGGACTTAAAAATGTCAACCAACAGCAGTGTGTTCACTTGGCAGCCCCCACTGCTGCTGTGGGTATTTCTATGTATTTCTTGCCTCCACCCTAAGCGCCTGGTGAGCATTGCCCGCAGGTATGAGATCACCTCTCCCTTTTCCTCCTGTGCTTCTGGACCCAAGTTGGCGCTGTACTCCACCACGATTTTCTTGATCTCATCCAATTTAACTCCTTTGACATCCATCAGCTTTCCGATCCTGAAAGCTGTTTGCACCAAGCCAGTCATGTCAAAATCAATAGCTCACACCCACACAATTGGCAGGTTTGCATCAGCTTCTGAGGGCCGAAGTCGAGGTGAACAAAATGTTTGACCTCCAACAAAAAGCCTGAATGTCATGCAATGTGCATTCGTACTCTCTTTGTCATACTTTGTCACCGACGCGTGATTGGACAAGGTGCTCTTCAGTAGCTTGCCTATTGCCCATGTTGACCTGGGAACACGAGGGCCCAGGAGCGCTTGTCCAAACAGGACCAAATTCAACATGCCAACAGGATAATTACTAGTAAACGCAGTGACAAATACCTCAAAATACCAGGCTTCCACACAAGGCGCACCAAGATCAGGTCAACCTGCTGCAGAGTGAATAGCCCTGCGTCACAACGGTCTAAGAAGAGCTGCTCCTCACGGTTGAAGGATGCGCTCAATTTGGGGAAGGGAAGAGCCCTCACCATCCCTTACCCGGTTAAGTTGAGTAGCAAGTTGTAAAGCCTGGTCATTAATGAAAATGATGCTTTGCACAAGCCATTCAGGCTTTACAACCGACTTAGTCTCTGCCCAAAATTTATAGCAGTGTTTCACATGTCATGTGTTGCAGCTGTTGGCCTCACCGTGGGTCTCATCCTTGGCCTCATCACCCCTCCAGGCACAAGCCAAGGTTTCTGACTTCCAACGCTGGCTGCCCCTCCTCCTCATTGACTTCCAACCTTGACACTGTGGCGCATCGACTGAACACTATAACCTCCGCTGAGCCTCATAAACTCTAGTGATACATTGATGAAGCGCGGGGTCCTTGCGTACTGCACCGTGAAGGCTTAAAACTACACTGCATGTCCGATTCCATGTCCATTACCATCCAGAGTCCTGGTGTCGGTCTGTCTCACTACGTCAGCTGGATTCGCTTGGGCTAACGCTGCGCGAAGGACTCAAAATCACTAGGGCTTCCTTCCGCTGCAGAATTGATTCGGGAATCCTTCATTATGTTTTGGGATTTGTTTCTGGATCTGTCTTTGCGTCATTCCCTGTTTGCGGTATGTGTAGTATTTTTGAGCTAAAACCTTTCACATAGTATCTGCAATATTTCGGAGCTAGGACCTCTGATTTCGCATGCTGTTTGCAACACTATGGAGCCAGCACCTTGCAACTGACATCATTTTACTTAGAATTTGCGGGATTTGAGGTAGGACGGCTCATCTTACACCATTTGCGCATGATTGCACAGCATTTTGAAGGTGGTGTTGCTATTTGTTGTTGTTGTTGTTGTTGTTGTTGTTGTTGTTGTTGTTGTCGTCGTCGTCGTTGTTACATTGCTCCTGGCCGGACCGGCCTCCTTTGGGGTGCCACTGGCAGGCACAGTATTGGGAACATGTCGCAGATTTCGTGGCATGTGCAGCCCCTGAACGGACTCAAGAACAATCAATTAACCCACTGCTACAGGATGTGGAAGACACCGACAAAGCGGCTTTCAAACAGTCAAACCAAATCCTGAATACCAGCACTTCAATGCCAAGGGCTGACATGATGAAATCAGTGCTAAAACATGACTTTTGCAACGTGCTCTGTCAACGGTACTGTTTTCAAAGATTCCCCGATTTGCGCATGGAACGAGGTGTGTCACACATATTGGTTCCAACTCTTATTATATAGTGCAGAATGACAGGTGGAACGAAAAACTTGTTAAAGTACTTTGGTATGGATGCGGGTGTGCCTGAAAATGTTCCATAAACAGTTTTCTAGGGGGCGTTCAGGCTGAGATCTGGGGTGAGATGGGGGTCGAGATCAAACCTTGCTATGGATAGCACCGACCCCATCAAATGCGTTTGCACGAACCATAAATACTTGCTGTTTGGAATGCCAACTGGGAGTACCATTCTCACCAACGGATCTCCACCTTGAAATGACTATGTTTTTATGAAACTAGAGCGACTGAACACCGGTGGGCTCCGGGCTGTTGTATGCTACTATGCTCAAATGGGACAATCCAAAACTCACCTCGACGCGAAAAGCGACATTATCCCTTTCTTGCAGTCCCCAACCTACACAGAATAAAACATGTATATCAGTAAGCGGTACTCTAACGCCTTCAACTTCAACATCTGCCTGTAATGATTGATAGCCGGGTAATCGCACCAAGCTGCACATGCGCCAAAGCCAAGAATGCACAGAGAAGCCAAAGAGAGTGCACAAACTATCCATAAGAAAAGCCGGAAAGCACAAACAGTACGAAAAGGACCCAAGAGCAGAAGCAGCAAGAAACAGAAAAACAAAGGGGCAACGGAACAGAAAAACAAACGACAGAGAAGTACGAAAGCAAAAAAGTAGGAAAAAGAAAAAGCAAAGTTCCACGAAGCACAGAAACCACAGGAAACCTATGGAAATCCAAACAAAACAATACTGGAAAGAATACCCTTCCACAGTAAGTAATGAAGACGGGGTTTGAAAGACAGTGGTGGAAGGTCTTGATGGCCTTGGATTTAACAATGTAGACTAATGTCTGCCATGACTCACACAATCAATCCAAAGCATTCCACACCCATCTTGCATCGCCAAGATGCTCTCGATCGATTTTCTGTGCCAAGCCCTGATCTCGCTCCTGGTCTGCTTCCTGAACTGAGCGGTGATACTCCTGATGCCAAGTCGCTTCGCCAACGATTTAGAAAGGATCCAAGAACCCAAACAGCACAGTAGAGTTGTCCCCAAGCCAGCGACACTGGCTCCACTCCTCGTGCATTTCAAGCAGTCGCTCAAGCTTTTCGAAGTTGTTTTCCACAAACTTGTTGAGTACCTTGGCAAACTCAACAAGAACTCTGAATTAAATCTGAATAAAAATAAACTCTATAGTTTAACCTTTAATGAACTCTGAATGAACTCTATGATGAAGTTTAAATCATTAGCCCGCCACAGCACTGGGCCCCGCACCCTTGCCACAGGCGTTCCCGTACAATATCTGCAGAGCGACTGGACGATTGAAGTGACCTTGGAGTGAGGACCTTTGGGACACCGACAGTAAAACATAGTAAAACTGATGCACTTCGTGGCTTGCAAGTCATCAACCAGGGCTGATGATCTACATCCGTGTACTGATAAGCTTGGACTGGTCCTTTCTGGCCATGGTGTGTCTTGTTGATCAGCCGTCACAAGTGCCCTCGAACAGCACCCTACATCTATTTAGATTAATTGACAGTGTCCGCAAGCAGCCCATTCGTGTCGAATGTGGCATTCTAAGTGGATTGAATGCAGAGCTCGCTTTTCCATTTTTTGAGTGCGGACTGATGTCAGGAAGACATCTGGAAACGCAGGGCTGTGACAAACAAAGCCCAGCAAGAAACTCTTGGGTTCGTGGTATCACTTGAGTTCCGTGGGAGGTGTCAGAGTAACCAGGTTTGAGAACACCAACTGTCGATCTGCGGAGTTTAAGAACAGCATTTGATTACAACTACGCTTTCAATCTCTGCCTTCTTGCTTTAGGAGATGTGTCTTTGATGTCTAAGTAGTGGCAAGTGAAAAGCATCGCGAACCTGTCGGCCAGTGGAATCAGGCTCTTAGAACCCTCAGACATGACTGGCCTGGAAATTCTGACTCTTGCAAAGCGCCGTCTTGGCAAAGAAAGTCAGCCATTTGGCTAGAAAGTCATTAATGAACTAGTGGATTTGAATACTGCAGGACACTTGTGGCCAAAAAATTGGTCCTTAAGACCAAGACCATACTTTGAAGCGCACCTGCTGCTGCTGCATGCTGCTGCTCTAGTCTCGCTTGATCTCCACAATGTACTCTGGGTACACCTGTGCCTGATCAAAGAGGATATACTCCCGAGGTCCTTTCTTCCCTGGGTTGGCCAGGACGCAGGAGCAGCCAGATCTCTTCGCTGGCTCATCAGCCCCGGAGTCCCAATCCTTCTCTGTATAGTAGATGTGACCGCAGGTAGCCCTGAGCGCCAAAGTGTGACCGATATGACCCGCACAAAAGCAAACACACACACACACAGATATATGCATATAGCTATAGAATCCGTATGTATATACATTTATATCTGTGTGTGTGTCTTTGTGTGTGTGTGTGTACGTGTGTGTGTGTGTGTATCTAAATAAATAAATCAATAAATAAATAAATAAATCAATAAATAAATAAATAAATAAGTAAATAAGCAAATAAACAAATAAATAAGTAAATAAATAAATATATATATATACAAATATATACATATATATATATAGATATAAATATATATATATATTCATTTATGCATTTATTTATCTGCTTATTCATGTATGTATTTTATTCATATATTTATGTATTTATGTGTTTAATTTATGTATTTATTTTTGTATTTATTGAAAAAAGGCGCCGAGCATCTTTACACAAAGGCGCCTAGCATCTTTATCTGTAAATGTGCGCCTACATGTCAATTCACAAGAAAGTACATGTTTGACACTGTCTGCCAGCATTGGCACCATGAGTGTGTGGAATGGCCTGCATAGAAGCACATAGTTGACACTGTCGTGTGACTTGCAGTAGTCCAAGCTCTTCGACAAATCTTCTGCCAGGTAAACGCCATTCCCAAAACGCCGTCCGTGGCGGGCATCTCCCACAAGGAAGCCTTCCTGCCCAAAGAACTGCACATGGCTGCAGTGATGCCTCAAGCGTTTTTTAGCGTTTTAAGGACATAGGCAAATGGATGAAAAAAGCTTATTAAAGATATATGAAACACCGGTGCGCTGGTCCTCGGCAATTTTCTCTGCTGCATCTTTCGAAGTTCCGTGCCATAGAAGCAACTCGTTTAGGCCGGGCTGCATGTTCTCAACACCTTGGGATGAGTGGGTCTGGTATGGTCTGGTAGTCTGGTTGAACCTTAGCAGGGGTAGGTACTGCCTTTGACAGCTCTGGCATCCTCAAGGAGCTGTTCACGTGGAAATCCGTCGCCAAATCTTGGACTTGCTGTGACTCACAGTACAACCATCACAAAACAAACAAGAATAAGAATTCCAGGCCCCAAACGATCAACCTTCCAAATCAAAGATTTACAAGCAATGCGGGCGTTGCTAAGTGATCACTCGATTTTTTGAAGCTTCAAGTTGACTTCGGCCCATAGAACGCCAATGGTTGGTCATGGTTGGGCTGCAATCTCTGGGCGAAGCAGCTTGGAATCCAATCTATAGAATCCAGAATCTTGTCCACCTACTGTTCAACCCATCCAGGGTGCAAAATGACTTGACAGCGTTTGTCGTGAACTACTTTTGTTGTCTGATTGCGGTTTCACTTGTGCCTCTTGAGAAGTCATCGTGGCAGTCACGTTGTTTTTAGTGGACTATCTGGTGACGACCGGGAAATCCAGGAATTACTTTGATTTAAGTACCCTTTGAACAAATAAGATATGAGTCCATCAAGAGCTTGTCCAGAGATTTAGCAAACTTGTTAGGGCATTAATTTAAGATCTTGATGCACATTTCCGTGAATAGGAAAATTAAGAGATGAATTAAATGATTCTTTGCGCTAGCTCCACCTGCTCAACATGGGAAAATGACTTTGACCCCAAGTAATTAAGAGAGCGTCAGCTGCCAATTGCTGGATACTTTGCTAACAATGTCTTGTTGCAAAACACCCTGTCAATTACAAATAGGATGCTAGAAGAAATATCCATTTGGAAATAGGACAGCTTAAAAAAGTGCATGTGTGAAATGATGATTTGCAATCTGGGGTCCAGCATGGTAAGCCTCAGCCACGATCCCTTAGGAAACTTTCTCGCCCTCACTATGCCGGGGAGGGTCAATAGGGAGAGCTCCCACAAACCGTGCAGGCCACTGCAGGCCTACCTGACAGCCGTGGATCATTGCAACAAAGGCTCTAATTGCATGGTCACCACGGTTTTCCGAAAGGATCTTCCTGTGCAGCTTCTTCCAAGCATGGGAAAGAGGGGATAGGGGAAGAATCTGGAAACTCCAAGGACGAAGGGGAACACGTGTGATGAGTTCAAAAGCCCCAAATCAGAAAGTGAGAGCCTTGCCATCTTCAAAGCTGAAGTGATGCCAAGGCTCTCAGTGAGTGCATGTCCACTGCTAGGATTTCCGTCCAGCTCGTTGGGCGGCTTGATCTTGTCGCCTTCCTCTATGAGGCTCTGGCTTAGATTGCCTGGCTTCACATGTCGTGAGAAACAGGCTGTCATACGCCTGTCGCTAAGATCAGAAAAGGACAAGCTGCTGCCACTCCCAATATGACAATAAAAAATTGACTTTGACTTACTTTGACATATTTTGACACTGGCATTGACAAAGACAAAGACCGAGTCTGGGGCCCTGTCGGCTCTCACCACTTGGGACTTGTTTATCTTTGTGGAAGCCAAGCGTCGCTTCCAGTTGATGTAGAGACACCACAACTTGGAATCTTCTACTCGTCGTACCTTCAGAACCTGGAAAGAGGTTTGCCATGACTTGCCCAAGCAACTGAAAACACAGGAGTGAGAACCGGCTTGTGCGAGCAATGTCCAGGTTACGTGGTCAATGGTGGTCACGCGTAAGGTTGCACAACCTCTGGTCCCACAACTCGGTTTCGTCAATGTCTTGCCATGTCTTGCCATGTCTTGCCTTCACCTTGGTTCGACTCGCCGTTCCCTCTGCAAGACGTTGAAACAATTCCACAATTTCCTGCTTCACCACCTAAGTTCAAAGGCTGCACAGTTGCAGTTGTGCTCCCAACCTGACTCAAAGCTCGAAGCCTGGGTTCTGAAGAACATCCATTTGAACCGCCTTTGCAATCTAAGGAAGTAACTCCATGGGAATCTCAGGTCATCTAAGTCTAAGGACTTACAGTAACAACCTCCAATACTCACCTCTCACCTCTTGAGACAAGGCACTCGATGCTTTCTGAAGCCCTCTTTGTACGGATTCCTTGGGCCCCCCCGAGGTTTTTGCACACGCTGCATCTCTGATCAAACTGCCGAAACTTATGAAAGCATGCTATCACTTGTACTACAGCAGCACGGCAATTGCTTCACATGAACACGCAGGTAACTTGCGCGCAAATGTTTCACACGTCCCTTGTATCTCTCTCGAGGAGTTGTTCTGCGATGTGACTAAGAAAAACATCCTATCCTCCATGAGTAAAGGTCGCGAACATGTAACACTCAAACGCATTTGTTGCACATAAATCGTACGATAGATATATATATATAGTATATATATATATTTGTGTGTGTATGTGTGTGTGATATATAGATACATAATGATACATATATCATATTTATGTAAACATATCCGTGTAATACATTGGCACCGTGAGCAAGTTCCTCATGCACATTTGATACATCTAGGATCATCTAGGAATATAACAAAACGTGGGTAATGCGGTAATGCTTACAAGAATCTGACAAAACACAATTCAATGATGTAACATTATGCATGAGCATCTACATATGCATGAAAAGATGTTACACAAACAAAATACATCTCCAATCATATTCACAATTATTCACATGCAGGCACTCTGTGCATATGCAAGCAGGCGTAGAAATGTACTCTGTAAATCCATTATTATCCCTGAATGATCATGAAGACTACAACCCACCGTCCAACATCTACATGGCGCCCCAGCAGAAACTGTACTTGGGCTCAGCATGGCTCAGCCACTTGAGTTTCAGTCCGATTCTGATTCTTTGGTCAGTAAATTGAAGCCTGACTCAGCCTGACTCAGCCTGACTCAGCCTGACACTCTTGAATTAGTCAATGCATCGCCGAGAATCTTCCCCACCGTCTTCCAGTAGAGCGGAAGCTCCAACTGGAAAGGCAGATCTTCTCTCGGTGCTGTAGCTCTGGCTCCTCCATGAAGACGCTCATAGATCACCAAGTACTCCGGATACACCTGTGGACCCATGAAGTGCTGACCAATCTCCAAACCAATCGCCAAGTGGCAAGGAACTTCAAGGAACTCACTAGTTATCGCCTATCGCCTTCGTTGCATTCAAATGCTATCTATATCTGGCGTGTTCATGTCAGCTCCTAGTGATTGCTTATGCTGCTCACAGGGTGAGAGGATGTTTTTTTTTGCCAGGGCTTCCAGGGGGGTTGCCGGAAGGAACTAGATAAGTTCAACAGGTGAGAGGAAGTTGGACATGCCATTATTCGCCCGCAAGAGGGGAAAAACAAAAAACCATATGCTTCCATGCACGCCTACAACAGACCGACAATCAAGGCCAAAGAAAGGCACAAAAGGAAGAAAAATAGCAGCCGTTCTACATGTTCCACGGGCGCTATTCGAGCACGATCAATCTGGATGAATCAAAACATTGTGGGGTGGAAAAAGTCCTCAGCATACGCACATATGCCACATATGCCTCAAAAGTCCTCTTGTCCACGTATAAAACTTGCTTTTTCCGGGCCGTGTCTTTCCAAAAACACTCTCTGAGTCTTGCAGCGGACCCAACCCTACTACAAGCATTGAGACCTTGTCACTGGGTACCACAAGACCTTCCTGCTAATCTCTCCCTCTCTCTCTCTGGGCTTAGCGGTCTCGCTGTCTCACAGAGACGCCCGATTTGGCGCTCAAAGGCTGGCTACGAGCTGTTGTCTGCCAGGGTTGAAACAGGGCAAACGCAGAATATTTGAATTCAGGCACTGGGCTGTGCAGTGCTGTAAATTACCCTGCTAATCTATTGGTAGCTGTTCCTTATGCATAGTTATGCATAGTGCTGTTGTGCTCGAGGTTTCCCTTGACACAACAACTCTTGCTCTGCGGGCCCATCCGCGTGGCATATGACTCTGCAAAACAATCCCCTACTCATCGAGATGTTATCCTCTTTCCCATCCACACCCACAGCATCTCACTTCATCCGCAATGGACAATTCCAGCCTTGCCTGATGGCTGCTTGCTACGGTAAAACTAAGACTCTGCCATAATACGTGGGTGCTTGTGTTTGTTCATTTTTGGCCCCCGATGGCCCCGGAGTTGTACGAATTCCTGCGTGTTCATTATCCGCTCAGGACTGAATGAGTTGGCAAATTCTCCGTTCCCGTGCACTTCTTGGCACATGATGCAGCTACCATCACATGCCACACTCGTGTCACCTTCCTCCCTGGTGCCTGGTCTGCATCATAGACCACGATCTCACGGTAAGTATTCACAGACTTGGCACGATCTCCAAGTGTGCTGTCGGCCTCCCCTGCTGTGTACTTGTCAATCGCGGTGGGTTCACGGCCCTGTGTGTAGTAAAATTTGCCGACGCAAACTCGGCAGAGGAGAAGTGCGCGGATGCCGTCCTTGCTGCAAGCACCGTTCCTTCTACACCCGATGCTTCCCAAGCTATCGATCAAATGCACCATCTGTATTCAAACATAGATGGCAACAATGCTATCTCAAACTTCACAAGTCTTATGGCAATCTAAATGCAAACAACGCACGTCATGATTCAGCGGCAAAAACTCACAACACACCGTGTCCAAGTCGCGTAATGACCATCTGGTTCATCTTTTGCATATTCATCAGCCTGCACCGGCGGACAATTGCGCAGGCAGCTTCAGAAAACAGTAGGCCAATGTAGGCCATCTCGATTCGAGGATGCGGTATATTTGGGTACCGCTCAAATCTATTTCAAACACAGCACGCCCCAAATCCATAAACAAAAAGGTGTGTGCAAACAAATGAAAACAACACTTTCAGTTCCAGTCATGGAAAATGGCTATGGCTGTCCTTGGTAGAGCTTTCGGTGAAGTACAAACCTTTGCCGTACATTGTACCTGCACGGGTGGGAAGGCCAAGCAGCACACAGCACACCATACACTGCGCGGCCCAAAGCAAATTGCAAACCGCAGCAAATCGCAGCAGCACCGGCAGCACCTGCACCAGACCCAGCAAATTCCAACTTGAAATCGTTCATTGCAATCTGCAGGCCCACACGCACTTGCGTGCCGTGCCATAGGTACACCTGCCAAGCATTGCTTAAGGCCAGTGACATCCAATCACCAAGCCAAACAACCCCAACTGGCGCATGGCTGGCAAAGCTACCAAGCACCTCGTTGACACGATCGTCCAACTCACAGAGTTCTGACCCGGGGTTTTTCGACATCCAGTCCCGTGTGAAAAACGCAGGGTCCGGAACTTCGCACTTCTCACCGCCATCCAAGCGTTTCTGCTTGATCTGCTCCCGGCGTGCAATGTAGCGATTGAACATCCCCTAGGTGTCCCAAGGAGCTTGGCAGGTTTAGAGTGCACCTTGAGGATGAAACACAGGACGCATCTCTAATTGAAGCTACTCCAAGTTTCCAACTACAGATTTTTGCTGAAGTCTACATTCTACATGCGGAAAAGATTCAGACTCCTCTACTCGGATGACGCGTTTCCTCAGTGCAATGACATGCGATGACAATCGGAAAAAGCCAAACAAATATCAACAAACTAGAAACAATGTCAACAATGTTGTCTGTACCAACCTTTTGAAATGAAAACTCCGACTCTTGGACAGATCCAGTCTCTGATTGCCAAAGGGTATACCCCAAATGCAGCAGCATCAGCACATATATACGTATACGGTGAGCGGTGCCGGAAAAATGAATGGACGTGAATAAGTCAGCAAATGCAGAAATCAATCAACAAAGCAGTCAAAACGAGCAAGAAGTGAAGACAAAGGAAAAGAAATTGTAAATTGCGTTTGGAGCTTCATCGGAGTCCCTTCATGAGCCATCATCAGCCTCCTTGTGTATCTTGCGTTGATTCATGCATCTGGGGTGACAGTACTTGCTACGCCATATCCATGATGTCAAATACTCTTGCGTTCACACAATCTGATTATTTCTTGTAGCCATTTTGCAAAAGGCGGACCGTGGAATTTCTTGGCTTTGGCAACATCTTTGCAAATTGTGTGGATCCGCCTGTTTTGTGTGGGAGGCGCTGTGCTTGGCGTGCTGCCTCAGGGGGATGAAAAATTGTCTTGTGCCTAAGGTGTGACACGTGGCATTCTGGGGCAGAGGCGGACGTCCTAGCTATTCCAAGCGTTCAAAACCAGCATTTCGCTTGGAGTCTGATGCTTGGCACGGACTGATCCGTGACGGAGAGCGACATGTGGCTAATCACTGCACAGCAGTATGCAAGGGTGAACATCTCTGCTCTTGTTCAGCCTTTCCTGCAAAATGGAGAGGAGAATGATTGAAAACACTCAGGTGCAACAAAAAGGGCAGGACATGCACACAAAGGTGCGAGATTGTCAATTTAGGCGGAGGGGCTATGCACATTTTTTGCCCAGGCTTCCCACGGATTTGCCCTATACCGCACATAGGCGCCCAAACGATGGCCAAAAGCACGCGAATCTTACAACATATCAGTGATCTACTACTCATCTGCCGTGTCAGCAGCCCAATCTTCAATGATTTTCAATGTACTGTATCAAATTGAGTTTAATGGCTTTCGATTTACAGTGTATGTGATTTGTATTGAGTGATACGAATCAATTAGATCATTGTTTCAAAAATTATTTGAACTTATTCGATATCATTTAAGATTGCCAAATTGCATTCAACTTCCATTCAATCCCCGGCAAGCGTCACTTGGAAGTCGGTAGGCAAACCTGGGGATCCACCTGGCTGTACGCATGGACAGCCTCCGCGCGTCTTGTCATGACTCCCATTGGGACACAAACGATCTTGTGTCACGATGTCCCGATAGGTGTTGCCTCACTGCAGCTCCAGAAAAGAGCCAGCCAGTTGAAGATCTAGACACATTTGATCACACAAAACAGGCTGCCTGTTTCAGCAGCCAGCGGTTTTTCCGAAACCCTCTTGAAACATCTTGAAACGGCGTAGAAAAATGCACACAGCAATGCGATCTTTTGGATAGGCAAGCGGCTGACCAAATCCTGAGAGTACGCAAACAAATTGACTACAGTGCCGGCCAGTGTCCCAAAGCTATGCAAGACTAAATTTGAAAGCTTCCACGAGAAGTGGATGAAGAAAGATTCGGACTTGGCAATGTCTTCCCACTTGGGGTCACACCAAGCATCTCAAAAATCAAACAAACTGTGGTTGATATGGTTTTATCATGTTTGATTTCAGCCGGACAAATGCAGAGACATCAACCTCCATGTGGCAAGTTCTGGCGGCCACCTGTCTGACATCCAAGTGCTTCAAAGCATCTTGAAAATGAGCCATGTTCTTGTGCGACACATACATGAGATCATCAAATCTGAGATCGTCTTTCTTGGCCAAGTCGAACTCCTCAGCCGTTCTACAGTAAATGATATGGTGGAAATGTGAAACCTAAATGATGCACCGCAAACCTGGTCACGACATGTCACAGGAAAAGAATGAACAACATCAAATGCAGTAATGGTCCAAGTATCTCTTGGGGGAGAGGCAAGTCAACAGCGAACATTAGGATATTATGATATTATGAAAGGTGATTCATTGTGATTCATGATGATTCATGGCGATCCTGCGTCCCATGCAAAACACGGTTTCTCCCTCCTCAAACAAGAAATCAAGCAGGACATTGTCAGCTTGAAGCAAGCGAAAGAAAAACTTGCATGCGGTAGCGGCATGTCAACGCCTACCAGCCCCTGCCTGGTCCCTGCTCTACATCCTTAGGATAGCCACTTCGCCAAGAGTCCATCTCAAAAGTTGGATTGAGGTCTTTGCGTGCGTTCCAATAGTCCGGCAAAGCATTGTAGGATTCCGGATTTAAGGGCGCCCTGGGCAACCGGGGGCACAGGGAACATGAATGTCACGGCTTCTATGTGCAGCTTGAACTTAAATTGTACAATTGTACGGATCGCGGACATGGGTAGGCACTGGTTTAGGCACTGCGTTGCAGCATGGTTTGCAACTAGAAACGCATGGTCGAAAGAACCACCGTTTTTGAATCAGACCAGTGGATTTGATGGCATGTTTCCTTGACATCTGCCAAGTGATCTGGGAATGGACAATGAGAAAACACCATGAATGGTGATTGGAAGCGTTTGAATCGTAATAGCGATGAAGGTATCATGCTGAAAATGAGGCAACGAGCTTGGGACAGAGCTCTAGCTCGTGGGTTTGTAGAACATGTTTCATAGAGATTCAGGATGAGCAAACGTATATTATATCCTCAGAAACACTCGACGTCGCTACCGATTTATAGTCTGAACAAGGGTAGTTGCTTTTCCCCTTCACCAAGAAAATTTAGTCAGGGGCAGGCAGAGCCATAAGGGCCTTTGGGTGAGAGCCTTTTGGTTTCTTCGAAAAAGTGACTACTGTGCACCTACTGTCCGATGTGTAGACCTCCAACATGTAACCACCTAAAACCACTAAATTTGACATTTCCGTTTGAAACAGTGATTCCGTTGAACCTAAGTGCTCTTCACTTGCCGGCATCTGACTGTATGTATGTATGTATGTATGTATGTATGTATGTATGTATGTATGTATGTATGCACGTCCAGCTGCTTTGGCATGCTTTAGTTATGATGTGTGCAAGCGCGCAAGTCTCATACATATTCAATTTGCATCCATTGATTTAGCCGTATAGAACCGGAAATCCGTTTTCGATAGAGATGCAAACAAGTGGATACGTCGATAGCTAAGGAGATAAAAAAAAGATCAAACACAATAGATTAGACAGGATAAGATAAGATCGGATTTGATAGGATTAGAAGGAATTGGACATTACATGGACGGATCAAACAATATAAACCAAAGAGCACAATAGAAACATGAATAGGTGAATGAATTGATGGATATTGATTGATAATGATTGATATACATGGGTATACCTCGATTTTATAGGCATGCGTTTATACAGTTGTACAGTTGTACACGTACACATGTACCTCCTACACATTCATTTATCTGTCTGCCTATCTATTGTGTATCCAGCTATCCGGCTATCTATCTACAGTATGTCATTCCATGCCTGTGTAAGTCTGTGATGCGTGCGTGTGTGCTCAAACCGTCAGAAGCACTACCTCTTTAGATCAGTCAAGACGCATTCCTTCGTCGCTGTCATGCAGCAGCTCTGCTTTTCCAACAACTGAGACGGCTTCTGGCCCTGACGATGACACTGGAGGGCCAGGCGCCGGTGCTGGTGCTGGGTGTGTGACATGCGGCTTTTTCTTGCCTCAGGGAGGCAGAAAATCTGAGAAATCGAAGAGATTCGAAGAGCCCTCACTCGGCTGCTGGCACTTGGTTTGCAAGACTTGATCTGCCAAGTTGCAATGTTTCCTACACCAACACAAGAAAAAGATCAAGAGGGGAACAAAGCCAACGGAGAGGCCAATCGCTAGGCCAGACCAATCCTCCTCTTCAGCCGCAGTAGTAGTAGTGGTAGACGTTGTGGTTGTAGTTGTAGTCGTGGTGGTCGTTGTCGTTGTTGTAGGCTCTGGTAGTTCCAGAAAAACAGGTGGAGTTCGGTCGGGCGCCACAGGAACCCACCAAAAGGAAGGAACATCCATGGTCTTGTCATTCACCGGCGAAATCAAGGCGACCAGCCTCCGCTTCCCCGCCCGCTTACCCAGGCTTAAAATAAAACTATATGTAGCGGCAGAATAATTCTCTGGCCCTCGGCAACTAGGAACCCCAGAGCGTCTGAGAATTGGGAGTTTGAAACCATTACTTGCAATGATATGATGTCTGTGTTCAGAGATGTCAGGAGGCCTCTTAATTTGGACAGGCTTGCGAGCATAATTCTGGCCATGGTTTCAACAAAGTATTTCAGGAAGACCTTCCCGGTTCTGCGGTAATGGTTCCGGTGAGCCCGCGATAGCCAGCGGCTCACTTACCTTCTACTGATTTGTTTGAGTTGTATGCGGGAACGTGACAAAGACAGATATGTGTGTGTATGTATGTATGTATGTATGTATGTATGTATGTATGTATGTATGTATGTATGTATGTATGTATGTATGTATGTATGTATGTATGTAT